>OZ025259.1:34428036-34645848 GCA_964019135.1 Arenicola marina | reverse complement strand
CAACAGGAGCATGCTCTGACGTCATTATAACGGGCGATGATGCGGACGCCTCGTGCGCCTGCAAGTGTCTATGTGACGTAGGTGAGTAAGCAGCAGACAATGCATAATGTTGCCTAGTTTAACGGAGGGCCACGTCCTCAACGCGACGCTTTAGGTGCACGTATGGCGTCTTGAAAACCTCATCGCAATGGCAGGTACTCATATTGACATCAAACAAAGAAACATAAGTGTGCAGTGACGGATACGCCCGTAATGGACCCCTTTTTTTCAAGCACCACCCCCCACCTTTGTACAGATCCACCCCCCTGTCCAAAAGGAATCATGTTTCCACGTCTAATATCAACTTCATGGCTAATTTTTGTCAGCATTAAAACACAAACGTAATCCCCTGAACACTGTTCATGTTCTTAGGTAAGCACCCCAAAATAGCAAGGTGAACGAACTCTGTATTCGTGACTATTTTATGAAAGTGTATGCAATTACACACCCATTTAGCCCCATTCCTCAAAATGACCAAAACTTGACACCTACCGCGAATATGTAATTTTGCTACAATTCAGCTCAGAATTAAGTCATTATCATCAGTAATAGTTCTTTGGAAAGCTTAAACATAGTGCAATGCATGAATGAGATTTTAAAATGTAAACAGTAGCCATAAAAAATAACAGAATGGTAATAATAAAGTACAATTATGCAAAACATTCAAAATCACCTTCACAAAATTGGCTATAATTTCATCATAAGTTAATATCTTGACACCAAACCGCTTGTAAGACCTTCTAGAAACATAGTTCTTGTCATAAAAAGAAAGGAAAATATAGGTAGCCGTGCAAATGTCCCCCAAAACAGGTCCTAAAACTTCAAAATGCTATTATATTTTTGGCGCAGCTTATTTCACACCAATTATCAATAATTCGCCTGGTACATTTTAAACAATCTGGTTATGATCTAGAGGAACGTTTTCTGAACTATTTACACGTTTTCCCGGGGATGAGGCTTATTATGGGGTGCTTACCTTAAGGTAACTTAACTTACTGATATGACCATACAGATACCGTCTAACTTTGGGGGCTTATCTGAATAATGAATAATAAATTACTCGGTTTGAGAATTCATGGAATCAAATGGTTAAGTCTCCAGTCAAATGTTTAGCTAAACGCCAGTTTCTGGGTAAATGCAATCGTAAACTTAGCATAATATACAGACAGAAGAGTAAATATTGAGGAAATCCGGGTTGATGTGCAAATTATGCGGCTGCGAGTTTGGTAGGTGTGGCTCGGGTTAGTTACGAAATACGTACTCGGGCATCAACTCTGAACGATCAAAGCCCTAAGTTTTGCACCAAGTGACATAGACCACCACACTGGAGCAATTCGTGCGGAATGCTTTTCTTTATAATAATGCACACTCTTGAAGCACAATGGGAACATGTTTAGAACCAAAATGGCCGGCGTTTGCGCATGGAGGTAATATCTCTCACCCAAGCCTCATAATTACATATACCTACTATCTGATCATGAAGGCCGGTCGCATATACCTAGTATCTGATCACGAAGATCAGGCACATGTACCTGGTATCTGATCACGAAGAATTTAAATGTCGATGTACCGATGCAGGGGTGAACGCAAGGAGGGAGGGGTAGGTGATCTAAGCAACCCGCCCTGCCTTGATGCTAGCGGACCTCCCCCCACACCTACTCAACGTGAACCCGCGCTTTTCAAAAGCCCGGATCTGCTCCCGCAATGTCACACTACAGTGACCATAAGATCCTTGGAGCTACAGAGCTAGCAGTGGCATGATTATCAATGCAAGGTCACAAAGAAAAAAGGATATTAGGTTAACTAGTTAGTGCTAAACCGAAATATTTTTCAACTAATATTTTATCCGCCAATATTTCAGTATTATACATGTTCCTAAAACATGATTTTTACGGTGTTCACAGTGATTTGACATTTTAATGATCATACTCTGTGTCCGATTTAGTTCAATGAATTCATGGCGTTGACGTTATTCCATCGTTGCTATAATTCATTTATTTATAATCAATGCATTCCCAATCAGGTTTTTACGTTTCATGTGACACAACGCCACGAAGCTCTCGTTAGCAGATTTGTTTTGCTCTGACGTCACAGCATGTCCGCCAGCTGTGCCGTCCCGGGCCTGCACGGCTGGAGTCGCGGCACCTAACCTGGTGATGGGCTATGACGGAGCGCCGTTCTACACGCATTACACCTTACCATTCGTAGCCAGTAGCTACATGGACAGCACCGACCAATGCAGTGTAAGAATATTTGGCAGCAGAAACAAAGCAATTGTGACACGGATTGAAATCAGCACAAAAGAGTAACATAATTTTAAGGCAGATGATATGTCAATGGACGTCATGGTATAATGGTCATTGTCGTGTTACAGGCTACAAGTTTGCTTTCAAACTCGCCAAAATAGCTTAATATCGTTCAGCGTATATATAGATTATGCCAGTGGGGTTTGTGACACACATGTTTCGCGTGACCATCATCTATCACGCGGCCCAAAGCATGAAACATTGTACGCGAATGAATTGTACGCGTCTAGCCTGTTTACTTTCCAGTTCGAAATTGCCGTTGCCACATCCCAAAATTCGGACAACCCCGAGGAGTTAGACATAAGTGGCATGTATGTGAAGGTTAACCTACTAAGGTTGTCCACGGAGCAAGGCCAAGTGTGGCTAAAAGGGAATGGCTTACGAGTAAGTACCAACTTGCATCACACGCAGTCCGCCACCGGACGTTTTCTGCATAATTGTGGTAATTGCTATTCAATAAACTTCTAAGCTAAAGTGAGATCCTTCCATTTTGAACTTGTGTAGGCTACACCCTTGTGTATATCGTACATGATGTTCTACCCTATAAAGAATTTTCATCGGGAAATGATTCTTACAAATTTTTTTTTCGGAGCAAAAATTTGTGGCTTAACTCAACATAAAGAATTCTTGATAATGACTCTTTGAGAACACGGTCCGTGATCATTTTACCGTGCGCTCTTCAGTGATTATGTAATACGATCTCTTCTCCTGGATTCCTTGTTTCTCTCTATATACGTAAATTATTTAAAACAAGGTGGCACCTGCGCGACGTTTAACAAAAAAATGTTTTTAGTGACGTCCCATTTCATTGCTCTTCGCAAGTTTACAGTGGCAACGATCGACTATTGGAGGGGCTTCAGGGCGGTTTGGGTTAGGTTAGACGATCTTAGTCTAGATTTTGGACTAGTTAACACGACCATCAACTGGTCATAATGATAGCTCACAACGCTTCAAAAGTTATATTCCCATGATAAGTTGTTGCGAGAATATAAACCACAATTATGGGTGTTACGGTATGATTTGCACCTCACTGCAGCGTACGATGGTGACGGCTGGTTGTTAGCAGACTAGTGACCTTCCGGATCCCTGGATCTTCTGTCTGACGGGTGAGGATGGCGACTGGCACGTGCACTTGGAGGTACCGTCACGGGGGTGCGCCGTCCATGTTGACTACCACGAGGCCGGACGAGGAGGCAACACGAGCGGCTACGACCAGGTTATCATCGAGACCGGCGACTATTACTTCGGTCGGGGACTCGAAGGCATGTGTGGAGACTTCAATGGCAACCCTGGCAACGACCCAGTCTGTCGACCTCAACCTCACTGTCTGCCACAGGGCTGCTTGTACGGGTCCTATCATGTCGAGTGTTAGACTACATAAGTACGAGATAGGTACACGTCAGTACTTAAGGCGTTTCTATGAGACTTGAGTGTGTCAACTGATATATGTGGTCGGACATTAGTGACATAGTTACTAATATTCTTGCTACACGTCGACACATGTGTATTGTTCACGATATCTGAATAAAGAAGGATTACGATTTTTCTATTGTGGTCTCATAGATCCATACAGTCAATGAATGTCAAGTGAAAATTGACACATTGTCAGATTTTAACAGACAGACAGGTGGAAAAGGGACATAATAAACCCCAACCCCAAGTCAACAGCCAAGCCTAATTCAGTCTTCCTAGTTATTCCGACCAGTGAACCTTGTTGGCCCTATAGTTCATGTATGCAAAGAAAAATTACTCGCTTATTGGTCATCAATTCTAACCCAAGATACCCGATCCCCTTGGATCCACCGGAGATAAAATAAAAACAACATCAAAGAATTAAGTCGGATTCTGATAGCTATAATGTCCGCTCGATTATGCAGTAGACCGGTATAGAAATTAGAAATATAGGATGCGAGACTTGTCCTCTGTAATTTAATAGGACGCATGGGTCTTTAATGAGCTTGTTGGTATAAGCTTGATCAGGGCTTTCTTCTACATCATAGGAACCATATAAGACTCGAAACATTGATTCATAAGACGGAAGAGAATTATACCAAATAGTTGTCATTTGATTACTTCATTTTAGAAGCGCCCCTGGCGAACAATTTGCTGATGGTTACCCGTAACAACCGCAGAGACGAAAAGGCGAGAGTGTTCGAAAACATTAGTATATGTGTGCCTGACTGAAAGAACAGTCGTATTATATATTTTTTACTCCATTTGAAACAGGATCCTTTAGGTGAGAATGCATGAGTACGGGCGTTCGCGTGATAACGTTATCTTTGGTGTAAACATAATTACTGCTAATTATTACTGACGTGTCATTATGTATATACTTTATAAAGTATTAGCCCGACGTGGGGCTAGTGGGGCTGGCAAATTAGACAAACACATTGATAAGGGTCGACCTGTGACGCAGTCAACCCTGAGCCTGCAGGACCCGGCCTGAGTGGCATCATAACGTTTCATGCGATTTAGTAAGAGCGCTGAATGTAGTGTGATAACCCATGTGGCTTGGTCATGGTGCAGAAGGTAGTGTGATAACCCATGTGGCTTGGTCAGGGTGCAGAAGATAGTGCGATAACCCATGTGGTTTGGTCATGGTGCAGAAGGTAGTGCGATAACCCATGTGGTTTGGTCATGGTGCAGAAGGTAGTGTGATAACCCATGTGGCTTGGTCAGTGCGCAGAATGTAGTGTGATTACCCATGTAGCTTGGTCGTCTTGCAGAAGGTAGTGTGATAAACCATGTGGCTTAGTCAGAGCGCAGAAGGTAGTGTGATAACCCATGTGACTTGGTCAGTGTGCAGAAGGTAGTGTGATAACACATGTGGCTTGGTCAGTGCGCAGAATGTAGTGTGATAACCCATGTGGCTTGGTCAGTGCGCAGAATGTTGTGTGATAACAAATGTGGCTTGGTCCGTGTGCAGAATGTAGTGTGATAAACCATGTGGCTTGGTCATGGTGCGTGAGGTAATGTGATAACCCATGTGGCTTGGTCCGTGTGCAGAAGGTAGTGTGATAACCCATGTGGCTTGGTCATGGTGCAGAAGGTAGTGTGATAACCCATGTGGTTTGGTCATGGTGCAGAAGGTAGTGTGATAACCCATGCGGCTTGGTCAGGATGCAGAAGGTAGTGTGATAACCCAAGGCGCATGGGCAGGGCGCAGAAGTTAGTGTGATAACCCATGTGGCTTGGTCAGTGTGCAAAAAGTAGTGTGATAACCCATGTGGCTTGGTCATTGCACAGAATGTAGTGTGATAACCCATGTGACTTGGTCAGTGCGCAGAATTTAGTATGATAACCCATGTGGCTTGGTCATGGTGCAGAAGGTAGTGTAATAACCCATGTGACGTGGTCAGTTTGCAAAAGGTAGTGTGATAACCCATGTGGCTTGGTCAGTGCGCAGAAGGTAGTGTGATAACCCATGTGGCTTGGTTAGAGTGCAGCCGGTAGTGTGATAACCCATTTGGCTTGGTCAGTGTGCAGAAGGTAGTGTGATAACCCATGCGGCTTGGTCAGGATGCAGAAGGTATTGTGATAACCCATGCGGCATGGGCAGGGCGCAGAAGCTAGTGTGATAACCCATGTGGCTTGGTCAGTGTGCAAAAAGTAGTGTGATCACCAATGTGGCTTGGTCGGTGCACAGAATGTAGTGTGATAACCCATGTGACTTGGTCAGTGCGCAGAATTTAGTATTATAACCCATGTGGATTGGTCATGGGGCAGAAGGTAGTGTGATAACCCATGTGACGTGGTCAGTTTGCAAAAGGTAGTGTGATAACCCATGTGGCTTGGTCAGTGCGCATAATGTAGTGTGATAACCCATGTGGCTTGGTCAGTGCGCATAATGTAGTGTGATAACCCATGTGGCTTGGTCAGTGCGCAGAATATAGTGTGATTACGCATGTAGCTTAGTCGTCTTGCAGAAGGTAGTGTGATAAACCCATGTGGCTTGGTCAGTGCGCAGAAGGTAGTGTGATAACCAATGTGGCTTGTTCAGGGTGCAGAAGGTAGTGTGATAACCCATGTGGCTTAGTCAGGGTGCAGAAGGTAGTGTGATACTCCATGTGGCTTAGTCCGGGTGCAGAAGATAGTGTCATACCCCATGTGGCTTAGTCAGAGTGCAGAAGGTAGTGTGATAACCCATGTGGTATGGTCATGGTGCAGAAGGTACTGTGATAACCCATGTGGCTTGGTCACAGTGCATACGGTATCGCGCTAACAAATGTGGCTTGGTTAGGACGCAGGAGGTAGTGTGATAACCCATGCGGCTTGGTCAGTGTGCAGAAGGTAGTTCGGTAACCCTTGTGGCTTGGTCGCAGTGCATACGGTATCGCGCTAACAAACGTGGCTTGGTCAGGGCGCAGAAGGTAGTGTGATAACCTATGTGGCTTGGTCAGGGTGCAGAAGGTAGTATGGTAACCCATGTGGCTAGGTACCAGTGAAGAGTGTGTTGTGATCAAACTTGTGGCTTGGTCAAGAACAGAAGGTAATGTGATAACACGTGTGGCTCGGTCAGCGGACAGCAGGTATTGCAATAGCTCATGTGGCTCGATCAGAGCGAGCAAGGTAGAGTGATGACCCCTGTGGCCTGATGAGGGTTGATAAGGTAGTGCGATAGCTCATGTGGCTTGGTCAGATTCATATAACAATTATTGTGACTTTGGCCGTTTATTTCAGCATGGCTATCCTTAACACGGTATGGACATTGCTCTTGCACAAACACTGCACAAGAGACTTCCCGTAATGTTAGCAATACACATTATGTTACCCTTAGACTTTAAATTTAATAACCATTATTCAGATTGCCAATATTTCAAACGGGCGTTTCGACGTTATCAAGTTGTGTGTGCGGCAGTTAAACCACAGAGGCAGGGAGGAAAACCCAGGAAGTTGGATGAGATGTCCACGCTTGACATGAGATCTGGGAGTTCCACGTCACTGGATTAAACGGCGCAAGTCACTGGATCCACGGTGCCGATGTTGCAATTAAAAGGGAACATGCCATCTCCACACATGCCATACAGAGGCTGGAAGTTGTAGTAATCGTTGATAGTTATGGTAGCCTGGTCGTGGCCGCTGTTGTTGCCCCCCGCGCCTGTCTCGCAGTAGGTGACTGACCCCTCGCAGGAGCCGTCATATAGTCCAAAATCAATGATCCAACACCCGGAAGGATCGGTGGTCAGGCAGAAGTACCAAATCGGTCCCGTCTCGTAACATCCGCCAGTCGTTACAGTGGACTGAAAGATATGTTATCGAACGTATACAACGGTGTACTTTTCTCACATGGATTCACTGTCTGTGAAACATGGATATATCTATAGCACATTTATTATTACGTATATTTACAGATTGGTACATTTCACGCCTACAGTTTTCATGGTATATGAAATGGTACCTTTTCTCGCCTTTAGAATGGCAGTCCCTTTCGTGAAGACTCGACGCACGAAATAAACGCAATCATGAACTTGACCACATTAATAGCTATGTAAATATTGAGTTTATGAGCGAGAGATATAACGCAACAACGCGTATTACTATGAGTTTGTTATTGGTAACTTAACGGGGATTGTTATCTTACTGCATTCATGTAAAACACTGATGGCATGACTGATAAACGAATACACAAAATTGGATCGTGGCGGCACAAGTATAGCTGCATTTATTCGCGGACTGTTGATAACGTACATACAGTCACGGAATAGATATCACCTCACTTAATAAAGTGACGTGATTAAGTGAATTACTCGCTTAAAAACTTACACTAATTTTATTTTCGCAAAGTTATATATTATTGTTTTTGTATGTATCTTTACTATTATCGCCTCAAGCTATTTTCATTGATGTGCAGCAGCGCACAATAATATCACGAAGCCCTACTCACATTCACGGACAAAAGTAATAAGATGACAATTTAAAGCAAAATAGGCTCATATATTTGGCAAATATCAGGTGTGACAAATAAGTCAACTGCTACAAATCTGCCAAGATGGCCAAAATGGTACAGACAACTCACGCTCATTGCCCGGCCGCTCACTTTGACCGTTCCCTGATCCTGTGACACCTTAAACTTCCTTTCGAACAGTGACGGATTATTTCCGTGGACTCCAAATTCAACAGACATCCATTTAATTCTTTGGGCTGCGGGGAAGTTTGGGTCGTTTGGGTCCTCCCGTGTCCTAATCACGATTTTGAACTAGAACATGGAAAAAGTAAAATACACAATCGCATGAAAGCACGGTGTTCTTCCTTGGCGCGCGAAATAGTTTATCTCATGATGTACTCGCATAAGCGTACCAAGTACACTATGTTTTAGAAAAGATGGTTTACATGTTGACTAACTAGCCAGTCCCGCATCTCAGTTGGCGTACAGTTTCCACTCAAGACGACTGTCTGGGACACACAGGGTGCAGGAGGGGGCTCTTTCAAGTTGTACGTGCAAATCGTACGTTTACATTCACAAACTTTCCAATAGATCAAACTTCTTGCCTTGTTAATTCTCATAAATACAGATGTCGAAATTGTCACACTTGTACAGTTATTAACGTTGCATCAGTAGTATCAAACAGTAAATTATGTTCCACATTCTTTATCACTAAAACCACTTATAATCCAGCACTAAAGCACAGTGTAAACTACTGCCATCTTAATATATATAATATATATAATTGACCTTAATATATCTGCATTTGAGTTAAACCAATATCGACCAGTTTACTGGTCTGATAGTAATATTTCCAAATAGCCTGTGTCACGGATTCATGAGTTATGATTTTGAGTTATCGATGTCGGTTTCACCTGTGTCAAGGAGTGCCACAGTTGGCCAAGTAATTAAGTTGTGTGAGCGTTCTAGATGTCAGCATCTGGGAAGGTCTAATTGCGTGACTGTGTACGAGTTAATTTTAGTGTCTTTGGTTAATTGCAGTAGAGATGGGAGTGGCAGTAGCCGGTATATATAGAACCGCAGTATAGAGCTAAACAGAGACAGATGACAGATGAGGTTACTGTGGTGAGGCTGTGTGCCAGAGCGTTGTTAGGCTGTGTGCCAGAGCGTTGTTAGGCTGTGTGCCAGCGCTTTGTTAGGCTGTGTGCCAGAGCGTTATTAGGCTGTGTGCCAGCGCTTTTTTAGGCTGTGTGCCATGATATTGTGAGGCTGTGTGCCAGGTTGTGTATATTGTGCGGCTGTGTGCCAAGGTGACAAGCTGAGAAGATGGTGTGAGAGCTGGGTGCCAGATATGTTAGCGGAAATGGTGAATGTTCACGTAAGTGTCTCAAGTGTACTTATTTGTTTATATTTCATAAGTTCAAACATGTATTGCCACCAATGTATATGTATATACCTTGACCAATAATTATGACGTGTTTATATTTAATTATAGCTGTGAATGCTGAGAGAAGCGGACTTGTACGAAAGAATTCTAGCTGCCATGTATGACGAAAACGAGAAAGAAAAAGGAGGAAAGAAAGAAGAGTTTTATTGTATCGTGTAAATACAATCTTTCGCCCTCAATTTTGCCCATTGTTGTTGTTACGTTATAAATTACCCCTAGACGAACGTGACAGCCTGACAAAATGATTCGGTTTAC
Organism: Arenicola marina; assembly: GCA_964019135.1. NCBI lineage: Eukaryota > Metazoa > Annelida > Polychaeta > Arenicolidae > Arenicola > Arenicola marina. The sequence goes on along the minus strand of OZ025259.1, from coordinate 34,635,917 downwards.
TATATATTTTCACATGCCAAAAATTAATTGTTTATTAACTAATCAGAGACAAATCAAAGTCCAACAATGGCGGCAGCTGCATGATATGGGATACATCATTGATTTACCACAGTAAATAATCTAACATTTCCATCTTATTTCTTTTGTAAAAACTGAACAATCCCATCTGAACCTGGTTGTGACAACGTGGCATTATCACTTGATAAAAAAATGATAAAAGTTCCTTTTGATTTTTTTTGGATTATTTACTGTTATTTACAATGGATAAATATTGAGGGGATGGCGAAGAAAAAAGTGCTCGGAACCTCATGAATTGTCCCGCCACAAGAGTCAAATAGGGTACCTCTGGCTCGAAATAACCGTATGTTCATGTTGTAGGGGTGTGCAGCCCTGAACAATATTTGACTACGTCGTCCAGATTTTGTCTTATCCTTCATATGGCTTTCTGACGGGAGAGCTTCTCATGGTGATGCAGACAGTGAGCCTACCTTACAGGGGTCATCGTTCATATACTCGGATGAGCTAGCCAGGTACTTGCCATCGCTGTCTATTGTGTGTGTTGGAAGGCCAGAGTAGCCCACCACATCGCCAGCAGCCCATATACCCGCCGTACAGACAGCTCCCTGAGCAACTGCAGACAATTCAAATGCACATCTTCAACCCACCCTCGTCAGCGGCCGATATTCCCACAGTGCACACAGCAACCTTTGAAGCTGAGTAAAGACATTTGACAATGTCGCAATGTCATTTCACGTAGAAGGAAATGCCGTTTCACGACCATAGTATTCTAGGTTTGCATTAGTAAACATAACAAACTATGCCAGAGTGGATTTGCTACTTTCGCCACTTAACATCTTGTTTTTACCTATTCGGACAGATCTGGCATTACGACAGATATGCAGTGCACCAACGCATCACAATTGCGAAAGGATTGGATTTGCTTCAACGAGTGTAATATAGCATAATAATATTATATTACAATTTTTGCCTGCTTCGCCAACTAATACAGAGAAGAATGTTTCCTACAATAACACTCGATTCATTATTTCTGTAGCGGATAGTCACTTAAAGAGCAGATTATATACTCACCTGTGATGTCAGCGATGAGCACAAAGCTCGCAATGGTGAAGAACAGCGAAAGCGGCGACATCTTTTCCGTCTTCTCGTTCTACAATCAAGTGATCTTTTCCTCTCGTCCTAACTAGTATATACACGTCACTTACCAACCGATTCCAATTCCAAGAATAAGTCAGCGGCTCTCTCCGGTCTGTCTAATATATGGATTTTATGTTCGCCACAACATATGAGTTATCATTTTTTACATAAATTAAAGATCCATTAAATTATCGATAAGTGAAATTTAATCCATTTTTCGTGGAAACAGACCTAGGGCGGCATACCTGACACGGACAGGGATAAAATAGGTGGGGAGGGGGGGGCGGTGGGGGGGACAGACCTTACACGGGAGGGGATGAAACAGGCGGGGTGGACAGACCTGACACGGGAGGGGATGAAGTAAGCGACGGGGTGGGGGGGGCAGACCTGACAGGGGAGGAAACTAAATAGGGGGGGGGGGGGCAGCACTAACAAGAGAGGTGAGGAAATAGGCTGCGGAGGGCAGACCTGGCGCGGGAGGGGATGAAATAGGCGGTGCAGGGGGAACAGACATGACACGGGAGGAGATGAAATAGGCCGGGGGGGGGGCAGACCCGACACGGGAGGAGTTGAAATAGACGGGGGGGGGGAGCAGACCTGGCACGGGATAGGATGTAATAAGCGTGGGGTGGGGCAGACCTGACACGGGAGGAAATAAAATAGGCGGGGGGGGGGGCAGACCTGACACGGGAGGAGATGAAATAGGCAGGGCGGTTTGGCAGACCTGACAAACGATGGGTTCAAATAGGCGCGAGGGGGAGGGCAAACCGGACACGGGATGGGATGAAATAGGCGGGGGGGGAGGGGGGCGGGGGCTGGCAGACCTGGAACAGGAGGGGATGTAATAGGCGGGGGGGCTGCAGACCTGACACGGAAGGAAGTGAAATAGGCGGGGGGGGGGGCAGACCTGACACGAGTGGGGATGAAATAGGCGTGCGGGGGGGGGACCTGACACGGGAGGGGATGGAATAGGCGGTGGGAGGCGGACCTGACACGGGTAGGAATGAGATAGGCGGTGCAGGGGGAACAGATATGACGCGGGAGTAGATGAAATAGGCCGGGGGGCGGGCGGCAGACCTGACACAAGAGGAAATTAAATAGGCGGGGGTGGGGGGGGGGTGCGGACACACCTGACACGGGAGGAGTTGAAATAGGCGGGGGGCAGACCTGGCGCGGGAGGAGATGAAATAGGCCAGGGGGGGGGGGGCGACCTGACACGGGAGGAAATGAAATAGGCAGGTGGGTGGGGCAGACATGACAAAGGATGGGATGAAATAGGCTAGGGGGGGGCAGACCTGACACGGGAGGAAATGAAATAGGCGGAGGGCCGACCTGATACGGGAGGAGATGAAATAGGCGGGAGGGGGGGAGGGCAGACCTTGCACGGGAGGGGATGGAATAGGTAGGGGGGGGCAGACCTGACACATGATGGGATCAAATAGGCGCGGGTGGGTGGCGGGGGCGGGGTTGGCAAGACCGGACACGGTGGGGGACGAAATAGACGTAGGGGGGTGTCAGACCTGACACGGGAAGGGATGGAATAGGCGGGGTGGGGGGGCGACCTGGAACAGGAGGGGATGTAATAGGCGGGGGGGGGGGGCTGCAGACCTGACACGGAAGGAAGTGAAATAGGCGGGGGGGGGCAGACCTCACACGAGTGGGGATGAAATAGGCGGGCGGGGGGGGGGACCTGACACGGGAGGGGATGAAATAGACAGGGGGTGTGGGGGGCAGACCTGACACGGGAGGAGATGAAATAGGCTGGGGGTGGGGCAGACCTGACACATGATGGGATCAAATAGGCGCGGGGGGGTGGGGGGGGGGAGGAAGACCGGACGACGGGAGGGGATGGAATGGGCGGGGGGGGGGGAGGGGCAGACCTGACACGGGAGAGGATGACGAAATAGGCGTAGGGGGGGTCAGACCTGACACGGGAGGGGATGAAATAGGCGGGAGGGGGGGGGGCAGACCTGACACAGGAGAGGATGAAATAGGCGGGAGGAAGGGGGCAGACATAACACGGGAGGGAATGAAATAGGCGGGGGCAGGCTTGACACGGAGGAGATGATATAGGCAAAGGGGGTGGGGCAGACATGACGCAGGATAGGATCAAATAGGCACGGGGGGGGGGGGGCAGACCGGACACGGGAGGGATGAAATGGGCGAGGGGGAGAGGGGGAGACCTGACACGGAAGGGAATGAAATAGGCGGGGGGGGGCAGACCGGACACGGGAGAGATGAAATAGGCGGGGGGGGAGAGGGGCAGACCTGACATGGGAGGGGATGAAGTAGGCGGGGGGGGGCAGACCTGACACGGGAGGGGATGAAGTATGCGGGGGGGGGGGCAGACCGGACACGGGAGGAATGAAATAGGCGGGGGGGGGCGGGCAAAACTGACACGGGAGGGGATGAAGTAGGCGGGGGGGCAGACCTGATACGGGAGGAGATGAAATAGGCGGGGGAGCGGGGAGGGGCCGTGGGCAGACCTGACACTGGAGGTGATGAAATAGGCAGGGGGCAGATGTCGCACGGGAAGAGATGAAATAGGCGGAGGGGCGGCAGACCTGACACGGGAGGAGATGAAATAGGCGGGGGGGGGGGGGCAGCCGACCTGACACGGGAGGGGATGGAGCTGACACGGGATGAATGGAGCACCAGAGGGGATGGGGTGGGGAGAGGGCACACCTGATACGTGAGGGGAGGATGGATAAGAGTATTTAAAAAATAGTTTATGCCATTGGAAAGGACTAACAAATTAAGGCTATAGTGTAGTTCAACATCCTTTTAACTTGTACATCTCGGGACCGACGCTACCTTCTCTCTAGCGAAACACTCTTCACATTTCTAAACCAATATGCAATGTTATCGGGTCCATGTTTCTCTGTAATAAGCAGATGAAGCCGCTGTAGGAAGTGCGCAATACATGACAGATCTGTTAACACCACCTGTTCCTTTGTGTGAGGCTTGATATAGCAATTAACTGCGAGTGTCGGACATAAATATCACGAACAAGAACAAAAACGTCGATCGTTATCGGCGATACGGGAGTAGTAACGTCAGTATATTGAAGAATTCTTTACCACGTATGGTTCAGTTATATACTTCCACGGAAACTAGACATATGAGTCGATGGCTGAGTAAGTTTCTTATACCAGGAAGAAGGCTTGGCCTGGTTTCATATGACATACAAAGCGCGTCGATCATCTCCAGCTGCAGCGGCCCACCTCCTTTCTGTTATATCGTGTTGTATTTATTTTGGTGAGGGGGGGGGGGGGGGGCGGGGTGCAAATGTAAATAGGCGAAGTGGCAGCTCAAAAACGAACGATTGTGACGAGTACCTTTTTCATGTTTCAAGTAAAGTATTTCTAGCCATCTGTAAATTTAAAACAAATTGGAAGCACAACACTACAAAGGAGCTCCCGACATACTGTGTACACCCTCTGTGCGTATAAGGGCCAAGCCGGGCCATATCGGTGTACACAATGCCTAAGCCAATTCCCGTATGTCTACAAAAAGCCAAAGCCGAGCCACCTCAGTGAACAAACGGGCTAAGCCGGCCCCCTCTCTCTACACAAGGACTAAGCGGGGCCACCTCTCTGTACACAAGGCCTAAGCCAGGCCACATCTCTGTACACAAGGGTTAAGCCAGGCCACTTCTCTGTACACAAGGGCTAAGCCAGGTCGCCACTCTGTACACAGGGGCTAAGCCGGGCCACCTCCGGGAGTACAAGGGTTAAACCGTGTCACCTCTGTGTACATAGGGCTAAGCCGGGTTGCCTTTGTGTGGGGATAAAGGCTAAGCCACGCCACCTTTGTTGAAACAAGAGCTCAACCAGGCCACGCCTCTGTACACGAGGGCTAAGCGGGGCCACCTCAGTGCACCCAAGGGCTAAGCCGGGCCACATTTGTGTACACACCGGCTAAGCCGGGCCCCCTCTCTGTACACAAGGCCTAAGCCGGGCCACCTCTCGGTACACTAGGGCTAAACATGCAGGACCTCTCTGTACACGGGGGCTAAAGCGGGCCACCTCCCTGTACACAAGGCCTAAGCCGGGCCACCTCTCGGTACACTAGGGCTAAACATGCAGGACCACATCTCTGTACACGGGGGCTAAAGCGGGCCACCTCCCTGTACACAAGGCCTAAGCCGGGCCACCTCTCGGTACACAAGGGCTAAACATGCAGGACCACATCTCTGTACACGGGGGCTAAAGCGGGCCACCTCCCTGTACACAAGGGCTAAGCCGGATCACCTCTGTGTATACAAGGGCTAAGCCGTGTCACCTCTGTGCACACGAAGGCTAAGCCTGGCCACCTGTGTGTATACAAGACTAAGCCGGGCCACCTATCTGTACACAAGGGCTAAGCCGGGCCACTTCTGCTTACACAAAGGCTAAGCCGGGCCACCTCTGTGTACACAAGAGCTAAACCGGGCCACCTCTGCTTACACAAGGGTTAGGCCCGGCCACCTCTCTGTACACAAGAGCTAAGGCGGGCCACCTCCGCCTGCACAAGGTTTAAGCCTAGCCACCTTTCTGTACACGAGAGCTAAGCCGGCCCACCTCTGTCTACACAATGGCTAAGCCGGGCCACATATGTGTACCAAAGGACTAAGTCGGGCCTCCTCTCTGTACACCATGCCTAAGCCGGGCCACCTCTGTGTGCACAAAGACTAAGCCTGGCCACCTATGTGTATACAAGGGTTAAGCCCGGCCTCTTCTGTGTGCACAAGGACTAAGCCGGGCCACCTCTGTGTACACAGGGTCTAAGCCGGGCGCTATCTGTGTACACAAGGTCTAAGCCGGGCGCTATCTGTGTACACAAGGTCTAAGCCGGGCGCCATCTGTGTACGCAAGACCTAATCCTTGCTACCTCTCTGTACACAAGGACTAAGCCAGGCCACATATCTGTACATATGGACTAAGCCGGGCCACCTCTGTGTATACAAGGGTCAATCCTTAAGACGCGTTCAAAGCGAACGGAAAACACTTTGCATATTGATCGCTAACGCTGAGCAGAACCGCGTACCTATCCGTAGAATTCTTAGTAGTCTAAAAATATCATGTATAGATACATAGACAAGAACTTCATCTGGGATTCAACAAAAATGAGACTCTTTATCCAACCAACCGTGCAAGTCACCGAAGATGATACTTATTGTCTTGATTATCGCCATAGAACTCTGCCGCACAGGACTGACTCGTAAGTGAAATACACAAATGCTAGTCATATAGTTATGCCCTAAAATATTGAGAGAAGTGCATGTATATTATGTTAAAATGTTAAGTGCCTGCTTGATAATTCGTGACTTGGTGGCATATTTTAGGGACACATTTTAGCAAGCTATTTTCAATATAATTATTGCTTTTCAGTCTAAAGGAACCTTTACTCGTATTTGCCGCATATTCCTATACAACGCCAAAAATGGCGCATATCCATTGGAAAACTTTGTTCTTCCATGCATCCTTCCATTTTGATGGACTAAGGTAGTTTATCCAGACTAGAACAGACCAAGTAATATTAAGATGAGATATATGCTGAGACATTCACCGTAACCGTCATGGTAGAATGTGTATACGGGAAACCTATTCTGGCTTTGTCGAGGCCAGAACAGTGATTCAACCCATGTTTCAAGCATGCATGCCCTGCAACTTGCAGACAACGCTACATTGCAACTTCATACGTCAGCCTTCAAAGCACCTTTAAGTCCATTCCAGTCAATGCTGTTATCTTTTCTGTTCTTGAAAACCTTGCACCATCGACATTATATATTTTATCCTACAACTTTGAGAAACGGATTATCGTATTTTTATATTTAGTGAATGGCTCCCAGCCAAATATATAATAATTCTGATTAATCAGAATTTACTTGATGGCTGCGCGGAGAATTATTGGAGTACTACAGTATGGGACTTCGTGTTGGTATCACCCCTACTGATGGTAAGAAGAACGAATGGACTCGTCCAAGTGGAACCCCCCCCCCCGACAACGCGGATTGTTTACCGATTGGTGTCAACCGCGAGACGATGTAGCAGCAGTTCAACGGGGGTTCACTTGATTCTCAACCACCTACGAAATAAACCACCTCCTCATAGCTGCCCCCATTTTGCATCGACGCTAGTCAACAGGGTCTGAGCATAATTTCATGAAATGTCTGCTGATAATAGGTCATTAGGTTTAAGCAATAATAATACACTATGCAGCTGAATGAGACCTGTTCATGGGCCATTTAAATATCGTATATAATCATTGTATCATTAAGCCATATTGTTATTAGTATTACAGCATATACGTGTGAATAATTTCAGAATTGTCTGTTAAAATGAGTTATTAGGTTTTAAAATATCATGCATGTTGAAATGTGATGATCCGTATTTACGAGGCATTTAAGTATCGTAAATAATGATCTTTATATCACATCTTATTGTAATTTGTATCTCAGCATATATATTTGGTTAATTTCAGAAATATCTACTGAACTAAGTTATTCAGTTTAAAGAAATAATACATAGTCAACTATAATGATCCCTGGATCCTTGATTTCCATATTTGTACTAGGCGCATGTCCCCTCGCCTTCCCTGCTAAGTATGAAGGCAACATCTATTTTCAAATAGCCTTTCATAAATGTCCATAGTGGACTGCATAATGTGGTATATCTATATATATATATCAAGTACCCATTAATATTTGCCTGTCTAACATCTGAGTGCCACAGATGTGTATTACATTTAATTCCCAGTGGCAAGGTGTTTGCCACCACATTTGTCATTAGCGATGTTTTTTCGCCTCACCATTTTCCTTGGCGATATGTTTTCCGCCAAATGTTTTTTCCATTTGCGATGTGTTTTCCGCCACATGTTTTTTAGTGGCGATTTGTTTTTCCGCCGCATCTTTCTTATTGGCGATGCTGTTTCCCGCCACATGTTTATTAGTGGCGATGTGGTTTTTCCGCCACTGATAATCTTGAACTTTGTATTCTCGGCAATAAAGTTGCCCTATCCAACGACTAACATAACTCTTTGTGTTATTCTATTACAATACAGGGAACGAGCTGCGGGCGAGCCAGCTATATCACCCTTTCGTTGCGCAAGACACAAATATATTTATTAAAAATTGCAAATGTATGATATAAATAGTAAGTCATCAATGATACTGATGGCGATGCTAGCTGGCCCGCACACATGGATACATCATCAGGTGTGATAGACGGTCCTATAGCATTGCTGAAACTATCCTGACGGACGCCATGGAAGCAAGAACAACGGGAGGATCTCCGCTGCGATGGTCTGACATACGAAGAGTCACTTAGGCCTACACACATGTAATGACAGTCGAAAAGTGCTAGAATCTGCTCAAGCGTTTACCAACCTAACCATTGTTATACCTAATATAGTGCCACCGACTCTGTCGCCAATGCCAACGGAAGTATGATCTGACGTCATCATAACGGGCGATGATGCGGACGCCTCATGAACCTGCAAGCAGAAGAAAATGCGGAATGTTGCCTAGGTTACAAAGAGGGCCATGTCCACAACGCGACGCTTTGGATGCATGTATGGCGTCTTCATCAAACGCCATCGTAATGGCAGGTACTCATTTTTGCATCAAAAGAAGAAGCATAAATATGCAGTGACGGATCCGCCCGTACCAGACCTTTTTTTCTTCAAGCACCCCCCGCCAACCACCCCCCCCCCCCCCGTTTTTAGCCAAAAAAGAAATCCTGTATCCACGTCTAACGTCAACTTCATGACTTCATGACTTAAAGTATTTAAAGTTAAAGTCAGCATTAAAGCTTTATATCGAGCTCTTCCCGGCATAAACTAAAGAGGTCGTCAAAATACAAACAAGAGTCAGTCCTTGAATCGTCCAAAATTTCTTTTGTCTATATTCCACGCATGCCAGTTTTTGGATAAATTTAATCGTAAAATTAGCATAATATAGTGACAGAAGGGTAAATATTGACGCATACCGGGTGGATATGTGGCTCCGAGTTTGGTAGGTGTGGCACGGGTTAATTATGAAAATATGTACAAACTCGGCAATCCACTCTGAACGACCAAAGCCCTAAGTATTGCGCCAAGTGACGTAGACCGCCACATTGGAGCAATTCGTGCGAAATGCTTATCTTTATAATAATGCACACTCTTGAAGCACAATGGAAACATGTTTAGAAAGATAATCGCCGACATTTGTGCACCGAGGAAATATGTCTCACCCAAGCCTCATAATTACATATACCTACTATATGTACAGATCAGGAAGGATGGCGACATAAACCTAGCATCTGATCAAAAAGGCCAGGCACATGCATGTACCCGATATCTGGTCACGAAGTCTTTAACTGTCGATGTACCGATGCAGGGGCGGACGCAAGAAGGCGGGGGTAGGTGATCTAAGCAACCCCCCCCCACGCCTTCATGCTAGCGGACCTGCCTCCACACCTGCTCAAAGTGAACCCCAGATGTGTCCCCGCGATAGAGCTGTACAGTCACTACTGGATCTTATCGAGACCCAACGAGACACGGATACTTATGTTCTACGTCTGATTCTCAATGCCCAGCATCAACGCGCTGCCTACTTTTCGGTTGTTTGCCTTCGCTCGCTTCACCCACAAGCTCGGCTAAAGCCGTCCTTGGATGCATAACTAACCGCTGAAATTCTGTGCATGTCAGAATTATAAGCATCCGAGTAGATTTATATAATATATGAGCGGTTAGACAGTTGGTAAAGCAGAATGCTGTTATCTCATGGGTGACTGTCAGTGTCAGGCGATCTAATGTGCTGCGCGGAATATTTCCCTATCGTATGGGAGCCGGCGCGATAGCTCAGTGAGCAGAGCGCTCGCATGGGGGCTCTGGTCAGTTGAGAGCCTTACGGCGCGTGGATCAATGGTTCGAGCCCTGCTGTGGTCATGTCTGTGTGGTCACAGGATAAAGATCACGTGTCTTTCTTCGTAAAGAGTAGGGAGTTACCCCTGGACACTCTCCCTTCCTTCCCCTATGGACGCGACATAACCAAAAGTGGTTGAAGCGTCCTGAATAACCAACCAACCATGATCCATGTCGTATGACGTAATAATCATCATGACTCGCATGTCTGCGCGCGGTATCTATGGCTACGTAATAACGCTCATTATACGGACTGACCAGGCGAGGTCAATGGTGTTCCGTTTGTCGCAGAAAGGCACATCGATGATTTGCCTCAAAGTACAACACTTCCAACAGCCTCATCGAACGGGGCCACATGCATTTTTGAAAGATAAATGTCTTATCTTTCACTAAATTATTATTTTATAGTTAACAAACTGCGCAGCCGGCCGGTTCCCAACACTCAAACGTCGACTACAGCCATATATCACACTATGTGACCAAAGCATCATTCGGGCTAGAGAACTGAAAGTGGCATGATCATCAGTGCAAGGTTACAAAATAACACCGATTTTAATTTAACCAGTTGATGCCACAGCGAACAATTTGGTAACTGGTATGCGCCACAGTACTACACATTTCTCAAAGCGTGTTTTTTTACGATGTTCGCAGTGATTTGACATTTTAACGATTATACGATTTGTTGTTGAAGAAATCATCGCGTTGAAGTTATTCCATCGTTGCTATAATTCTTTCATTTGAAATTAATGCATTCCCAATCAGGTTTCACGTTTCATGTGACAGAACGCCACGAAGCTCTCGTTAGGAGATTTGTTATTCTCTGACGCTGTGCCGCTGTGCCTTCCCGGGCCTGCACGGCTGGAGTCGCGGCACCTAACCTGGTGATGGGCTATGACGGAGCGCCGTTCTACAAGCATTACACCTTACCATTCGTAGCCAGTAGCTACATGGACAGCACCGACCAATGCAGTGTAAGAATATTTGGCAGCAGAAACAAATTAATTGTGACACGGATTGAAATCAGCGCAAAAGAGTAACATACTTTTAAGGCAGATGATATGTCAATGGACGTAATGGTCTAATGGTCATTGTCGTGTTATAGGCTACAATTTTGCTTTCAAACTCGCCAAAATACCTTAATATCGTTCATGGTATATATAGATTATGCTAGTGGGGTTTGTGACACACATGTTTCGCGTGACCATTATCTATCACGCGGCCCAAAGCATGAAGCACACTTGTACGCGAATGAAAGTCTAGCCTGTTTACTTTCCAGTTTGAAATTGCCACTGCCACCTCCCAAAATTCGGACAACCCCGAGGAGTTAGACATAAGTGGCATGGATGTGAACTTCGGCGCTCGTGGGTTCCTGGGCCGGTTCGACCGCCGATTAAAGTTGTCCAAGGAACAAGGCCAAGTGTGACTAAAAGGGAATGGCTTACGAGTAAATACCAACTTGGGTCAATTGCAGTCGTCCATCGCACCTTTTCTGCATAATTGTAGTCATTGGTCGATGCTGGTTAATACCTTCTAAGCTAAGGTGAGATCCTTCCATTTTGAAATTGTGTAGGCTACCGGGCTTGTGTATATTCTACATGATGTTTTACTCTAAAAAGAATTTTCTTCGGGAAACGATTCTTACAAATTCTCTTTACGGAGCAAAACTTGTTGCTTAACTCAACATAAAGAATTATTTAGAGGACTCTTTGAGAACACGGCCCGTGATTATTTTACCGTGTGCTCTTCAGTGATTATGTAATACGATCTTCTCCTGGATTCCTTGTTTCCTTCTATATATGTATATAATTTAAAACAACGTGGCACGTGCGCGCCGTTTAACAAAAAATGTTTTTAGTGACGTCACATTTCATTGCTCTTCGCAAGTTCACAATTGCCCCGATTGACTATTGGAGGGGCCTCGGGACGGTTCGGGTTAGGTTAGACGATTTTTGTCTAGATTTTGGACTAGTTAACACGACTATCAACTCGTAATAATGATGGCTGACAACGCTTCAAAAGTTCTATTCCCATGATCAGTTGTTGCGAGAATATAAACCACAACCATGGGGGTTACGGTATGATTTGTACCTCACTGCAGCGGACGATGGTGAAGGCTGTTTGTTACCTGACTAGTGACCTCCCGGATCCCTGGATCTTCTGTCTGACGGGTGAGGATGGCGACTGGCACGTGCACTTGGAGGTACCGTCCCGGGGCTGCGCCATCCATGTTGACTACCACGAGGCTGGACGGGGGAGGAAACACGAGCAAACAACGACCAGGTTATTTTCGAGACGGCCGACTATTACTTCGGTCATGGACTCGAAGGCATGTGTGGAGACTTCAATGGCGACCCTGGCAACGACCCCAACTGTCGACCTCAACCTCACTCTCTGCCCCATGGCTGCTTGTACGGGTCCTGTCATGTCGAGTGTTAGACTAAGGCCTAGATAGGTACACGTTAGTTCTTAAACTGTTTGTGCCACGCCAAGACAACTTTATTTTATAATAGTCTCTGGAATATGTTTGCATCTTATCGAGGGATGATATTTTCGAAAGACGCTGTGAAAGTATACTCTGAGCCGATTTCATGTCTCCCGCGCAAAATTTTGCCAGTCATTTTCAGCCTGCGTGCGGATCGTATCGCCTCACAACAAATGACGTCATTGGGGAACACAAACGCACGTGCTCTGCTCCGCTCGCATGCTGCTGTTTTGAAATCACATTGTTTTGGCTTATTTTTGTTGTGTAAAAGATACCAACACAGTGTCTTGTTGGATCTTATGGGACTTATCCATCTGCAGCAATCAGTTTGTACATATTTCCAATTGCGGAAACAAACCAGCAGTCACGAATGCGATGGATTTGAGCTGTCAAAGTGTTACAATGTTACAGAATACAGTGTCACCTATAGTCAAAGTCATAAATGCCGTAGACACACGTTTCGGCCCATATTTTCTGCGAATTTGCCTCGATCAGTCCAAAAATCCCTGACGTGAGAAAGCAACACTAGACCATTTTAATCGTGGAGGGCCTTTCCCTCAGCCACGAGACGTGCCCATCCCCTCTTTTGGGGAGCGAATAAGTTTAAGTAGTCTGCAAGGGCACGCAATAGACTTCAAGATTTTGCACAACCCAGATCGGCTGATGGTATCAACAGCCTTGGTGGGATCAACGAAAGCTAGGTAGAGAAGCTTGTACGGCTGCCTACATTTCTGATGAAGTTGACGCAATGAGAATATCATATCAACAGTGGATTGTCCGAATATGAGACCGCACTGCGCTTCATGATATACTATGTTATGACATTGCATTCTCGTTAAGGCAATTCTGGCGAAGAGCTTATCAGTAATGCCTAAGAGTGATATTCCGCGATATTATTACTCTAATAAGTGGGTGGAGATGAGGGAGCAACACAGCTCTCCCACACTTCATTACTTCATCAGGTATCATGCCATTTCCAGGAGATTTCCCGCTGCATAAGGAATCGATTGCATCACCCAACTCGCGAACTGAGGGAACTCCGTTATTGAATAGCAGTCGGGGTAATGCGTCAAGCGCCGTTGTCGATACAGTGTCTTATAAAATATCATCTGTGCCTATAAGATTCCACTTGACTTACTGATAACACGAATATCCACGTCTAGTTTATTAATGTAATTATATTAATTGTTAATGTAATTTCGCCGCGGGGATTTCTTTGTTGATTTTTCCATGTATACCGTCTGCTATTTTTGACGCCACGTGTCAATAAGTTCCAGTCCATCATACCCATTACTCCACGCCTAGCCCAACAGTTGTTTTTACGCACGTAACCTGTTGGCCGTATAAATTAACCAATGTAACTTGAGTTTCTACTATTGTTATATCTAAAATCAAGAAGTTATCCTTGTTATCTCTCCCCGCGCGGTGTACCACATGGTCAAGTGCATTTATCAGAGATTATCGTAGCAGCTCCTCTTGATTGGGTCGATATGAAGCTAAGGAAGCACTTACCAGCCCATTCGTCTTTCATCGAACCTTCAGTGCTCTGATCAAAGTGAACATCTTGTAAGCATATTATCATGAAATTATCGTTATCATGCCTCTTCAATACAGAGCCTATTCCCCGCACGTTTAAACAATATATAGACATCAAACTAGTCATATCACTTAAGCATACCTTTTGTGCTATATGTTCCCAGCCAATTATTATTTATCATGTGACAAGGAAGTGCTTACGCGTTATGTACATGTCTGTCTAATGAGTCATTGTGTGAATACATCGTGAGGTAAATATATCGATATATCTCTCTACATAGGAGATTTACACCAGAAATTTATATTTCAATAAGCAACAAGAAAGTTCAATTAGATCAAGTGGCCGTGGCAAACACTCGAGGGTTCGAGCGTTGCTTATATCAAGTAAACGAAAATCAACTACAACACCCCGCCGTGTCAGCCCGGTCGCTGCCTCCGCTGGCCACAACTCGTGGTCAGGAGTTGACCGGCTCGGGATGACGTCAGCCTGTGGGGTTACGCGAAGCCGCCTCGATGTATCCGTGTATTTATCGCGTTCGCGTACGACGATGACGCTGCTGGGGGGCGTCTGATGAACGTTAACTGTTGTAATTTGTCGGTGTTGCCTAAACCATATACCTTTCCATCCACCTGTAGTTTGTTGCTTATCAGGGTGGCTTTCCTTCCTGCCTTTCTCGCCGCTTTCATGAACGGAATTAGTGCTTTTCGTTCTTTTTGAATTTCTCTTGCATAGTCATCCTCAATAAAGAGCCGCGTACCCTTAAGCTTTTGCTTTGCCTCCCAGGTCTTCTGTCTCTCCGGAAAGAAAGCAAAGCGTGTGATAATAGGTCTTGGTCTGATAATCGAGCCCTGTCCTATTGAGAGAGAGCCAAGACGGTGACACCGCTATATCCTAATGTAGGCAGCGTACTCAATTCCCAGCTTCTCTCGGAACATCTCCCGCACTAGCGGAGTGCAGTATTTCTGGCCCCCTCTGTTTTCATTCATGCCGTATTTTACCAGATTTCCTCGCCGACCATAGTTTTCGAGCGCAGCGCTGCGATTCCTCTTTTGTTTCCCCACCAACCGTTACTTTTGAGAAGCTCCCCTACCAACACTGTTAATCTCGGCGTTCTGAACAGTTCTATTCTCGCCCAAGCTGTTTCTCTGATTAAGTAATTTTACGCGAAACAGTTCTGTGTCTCTCTTGTTATTCGAACTGATTATTCCTGCCTGGCCGGGGTGCCTTATCATTACTCATTGGGCCATTGATATTTCCACACATGCCATGCAGAATGCCGTTTTAGTAATCGCTGATAGTCATGGTAACTTGGTCGTGGCCACTGTTGTTGCTGCCGCTGCCTGTCTCGCAGTAGGTGACTAATCCCTCGCAGCCTAGGGTAGGTACTCCAAAGCGAATGATCCAACACCCGGAAAGATCGGTGGCCAGGCAGAAGTTTCAATCTGCCGGAAACGGGCCCGTCCGGTAACATCCGTCCTTCGCTACAATTTGCTGAAAGATATGTTATCGTGCGTATGCAAAAGTGCACCTTTCTGGCCTGTAGTGACTGTCTGTGTGGCATGGATATATCTGTAGCACAATTCTTTAGCGCATATTTACAGATTGGTACATTTCACGCCTATGGTTATCATCTATGTGAAACATACATTTCTCGCCTTCAGAATGGCAGCCCCTTTTGTGACGCTTCGACGAACGAAATAAACGCACTCAAGAACTTGACCACATAAATAGCTATATAAATATTGATTTTATGAGCGAGAGATATAATACAACAACTGGTATTAGTGTTAGTTTGTTATTGGTGCATTAAAGGGGATCGTTTTCTTGGTGCATTCATGTAAAGCATTAATGGCATGCCTGATAAACGGAATTGTATCATGGCGGCGCTTATACATCTGCATTTTGTCGCGGATTGTTGATAACGTACACACAGTCATAGAATAAATATCACCTCACTTATTAAAGTGACGTTATTAAGTAAAGTACTCGCTTAATAACTTACACTATTTTTTTAAAATATATTAGTATTAATATTTATATTAAGTTATATATTATTGTTTATGTATGTATCTCACGCATCAAGCTATTTTCATTGATGTGCAGCAGCGCACACTAATATCACATAGCCATACTCACATTCGGATTTGGCATATATCAGCTGTGACAAATGAGTCAACAGCTACAAATCTGCCAAGATGGCCTAAATGATACAAACCACTCACGCTTATTCCCAGGCCGTTCACTTGGACCGTTCCCTGAGGCTGTGATACGATAAACTTCCTTTCGTAATTGGACGGATTGTTTTGGTTGACTCCAAATTTAATAGCCATCCGTTTAGTCCTCTGGATCTGCCCCAAAGGGTCGCTTGGGTCGACCTCTGTCCGGATATTGATCCTGAACTAGAACACGGAAAAAGTAAAATACACATCTTTCATGGCCCGCGACATAGTGTATCTCATGATGTACCATGTACATAGCGTACCATGCACACTATGTTTTAGAAAAGATTGTTTACATGTTGACTAACTGGCCAGGCCCGCATCTCAGTTGGCGTACAGTTTCCACTCAAGACGATTTTCTCGGGCAAACAGGGTATAATCCAGTTTTTAAAACACAAGTTCCACCGTATTTTTACACATAGCATGTTCATAGTTACTGATGGCAATGTAAACCACTGCCATCATAACATATATAGTATATATAATTGATCTTAATATATCTGCACTTGAGTTTAACCAAAATCGACATGTCTACAGGTACGATAATGATATTTTAAAAAATGACCTGACAATATTATTTGGTTTACCATATATTTTGACAGGGCAAAAATTAATAGTTTAGTAACTAATTAGAGACAAGAACTTGAAATCCAACAATGGCGGCAGCTGCATGACATGGGATACATCATTGATTTACCATAGTAAATAATCTAACATTTCTATGTTATTTCTTTTATAAAAACTGTTTCGTTAATGTGATATTGAATTTTCAGCCCTACCGAACCATCAAAATTGATAATTACTGTTATAGGTAGTCAAAGTATTTCAAATAGAAAAACATGACTGTGGAACATTCTAATTTTTTCGCAATGGGTATTTTGTTATGTGCTTAAGAGAATAATACAATGATATTGATAGGTGAGCACGCTTGTATTTTGTATAATGTGGGCTTGACCGATCCCATCTGAACCCGCTTGTAAAAACTCATTATCACTTTAAAAAAAGACGATCAAAGGTCCTGATTCTTTTGATTTTTTCATTAGTTGCTGTTATTTATAAAGGATAAATATCGAGATATGGCGAAGAAAACAGTGCTCATAACTTCAGCAATTTCAACCGCAACACCAAATTGTGTGCCTTTGGCTCGAAATAATAACCGTAATTACATGTTGTAAGTGTGTGCAACCGTAAACAATATGAGACCACATAAGCGTCCACAATTTGTTCTATCCTTCATATGGTTTTCTGACGGGAAAGCTTTTTATGGTGCTGCAGACAGTGAGCCTACCTTACACTGGTCCCCGTTGTTGGCGCAAAGTATTTGATAGCCAGGTAATTGTCCACCTTGGGCATGGTGTGGGCTGGAAGGCCAGCGTAGCCCACCACATCGCAGCAGCCGATATACCGGCCATACAGACGTCCTAAGCAACTGCAGACAATTTAAATGCACATCTTCAACTCACCCTCGTCAGCGACCGATATTCCCGCAATGCACACAGCAACCTTTGAGGCTGAGTAAAGACATTTCACGATGTCGCAATTTCATTTCGCGTAGAATGAAATGCCGTTTCACGACCATTAGTATTCTAGGTTTGCATTAGTAAACATAACAAACTATGTCAGAATGGATATGCTACTTGCGCTCCATAACATTTTGTTTTTACCTGCTCGGACAGATCTGGCAATTACGACAGATATGTAGTGCACTATCGTATCACAAGTGCGAAATGATTGGACCTGCTTCAACGAGTGTAATGTGACATATTAATATTATATTACACGCTTTGCCTGCTTCGACAACGAATACAAACAAGAATGCTACAATAACACTCGATTCAGTATTCTATTGCGGATGGTCAGTTACGGAGCAGATTATATACTCACCTGTGATGTCAGCGATGAGCGCAAAGCTCGCAATGGTGAAGAGCAGCGAAAGAGGCGGCATCTTTTTTGCGTCTTCTCGTCCTACAATCAAGTGAGCTTTTCCTCTCGTCCTAACTAGTATATATATGTCGCTTACCAACGGACCCCAATACCAAGAAGAAATCAGCGGCTCTCTCTGGTCTGTCTAATAAATATTTTTTTTTGGAAGATATGAGCGATCCCTTTCATTTACAACATTAAAGTTACATTAAATTATCGATAAGTGAAATTAAATCCATTGTGCGTGGACACATTAGCTCGTGATGCCGTCAAAGTTTCTTGTCAAACAAATTGTGGTAACATGGATCGCGACGGGATACAAATCGGTGGCAAAAGAAAGAATAGTTCACCAGCTGCCATAGAGCTGACAAGTGACTGTATAGAGCTGACACGGGAGGGGATGGAGCTAACACTGGATGGGTTTTGAGCTGACACGGAAGGGGATCGAACTGACACGAGACAAGATGGAGCTGCCACGGGATTGGATGGAGTTGACACGGGAGGTAATGGAGCAGGGTGGGCACACCTGGCACGTGAAGGTAGGATGGATAGGGTGAGCGTACACCAGACACGTGATGGGAGGATGGGTTTGTGTCTTAAAGAGTCTTTATGTCACAAGGAAGGCAACAACTAACAAATTAAGGGTATAAAGTGTAGTTCCACAGTCTCTAAACTTGTACAATTTAATAAGCAGAGTGAAGCCGATGTAGGAAGTGCGCAATACACGGCCGATCTATTAACACCATCTGTTACTTTGTGTGAGGGTTGATATAGCAGCTGAGACTGTGTAGATATCACTACCAACAAGAACGAAGAACGTCGATCGTTATGTGATAAACGTCAGCATATTGAAAACCACTTGAACCACTTAAGGCTCAATTATATATTTCCGCGGAAACTAGACATATGATCGATGGCTGAGTAAGTTTGTTATACCGGGAAGAAGGCTTGGTCTTGTGTCACATCACACACAGAGTGCGTCGATCATCTCCCGGTGCATCTGCCCATCCCCTTCCTGACAAGGGATGGGCGGGGAGGCGGGGGGGGGGGGGGGGGCAGGCCTGATTATTTCATGGCCTACCGGTCGTTTAAAGAGGTTATTATAACAAAATGTAAATAGGCGTATTGGCAGGGCCATGAGATTAGGATCGAGAACGATGGTGAGGAGCAACTTCTTCATCTTTTAAGAAAATAATTCTTGCCATCTGTAAATTGACAATAAATTGGAGGCACAACACTAGGATGAAGCGCCCGACAATCGCTAGGGCGTCAGATAACAGTGACCGGTCGTGTGTGAATGCGCCTTACTCACTAAACTCTCAGTGGCGATAAGTATTACACAGAGATTATGAGGGTGCAACCATATTTTGACAATTTATTTTATAGCCATTATTATGTTTGCGAATATAATAATGGTAAAGTAAACAAGGAGTGTGAACAAGCTCAGCCGGGCCACCTAAGCCGAGCCAGCTCTGTCTACACAAAGTTTAAGCCGGGCCACCTCAGTGTACACTAGGGCTGAGCCGGGCCACTTAAGCCAGGCCACCTCAGTGTACACAAGGCCTAAGCCTGGCCACCTCTGTGTTTACAAGCACTGAGCCGGGCTAAATCTGTGTACACAAGGACTAAGCCGGGGCCATATCTGTGTGTCCTAGGAGTGAGCCAGGCCATCTCTGTGTACACATGGGCTAAGCCGGACCACCTCAGTGTACACAAGGGCTAAGGCGGGCCATCTCTGTTTGTACAAGGACTGCGCAAGGCCGCCTATGTGTGTACAAAGACTGAGCCGGGCCATCTGTCTGCCCAAGGACTGAGCCGTGCCTCCTCTGTGTGTACAAGGACACAGCCCTGCCACCTCTCTGTGTACAGGGACTGAACAGGGCCCCTCTTTATGTACAAGGACTGAGCCGGGCCATCTCTATGTGCAAATGACTGAACCGGACCACCTCTGTGTACACAAGGGCTAAGCCGGGCCACCACTGTCCACACAAGGACAGAACCGGGCCATCTCTGTGTGTACAAGGACTGAGCCAGGCCGCCTCTGTCTACACAAGCGCTGAACCTGGCCATCTCTGTGTGTACAAGAACTGAGCCGGGCCATCTCTGTCTACACAAGGACTAAGACGGGCCACCACTGTTTACACAAGGACTTAGCCGGGCCATCTCTGTGTGTTCAAAGACTGAGCCGGGCCATCTCTGTCTACACAAGAACTGAGCCAGGCCGCCTCTGTGTGTACAAAGACTGAGCTTGCCGTCTGTCTGCCCAAGGACTGAACCGATCAATTTTATTACGACAAATGTCTCCCCATGGGCCTTCGCTCTAGCTGTCAGATATTCGAGAGTTTTAGTACAGCTTTACAATTTGCGGCACAACAGACAGTGTCACGTGCGAAAATTCTCCACATTTTGAATGATTTTCTCTTTAAACATATTCCCGGCAAGTTAAAGATTTTAGCCGACCTACTCTCTCGTTCGCAGGTGGTGGACTTCAAACGACGAGCCCCTAATGCCGACCCTCACCCGAGTCCTATCCCAGCCAGCATCCAGCCTTTAGCCTTATTCCCCAATTAAGCACCCTGGTCCACAATGCCTTAGCGTCCCCCACCGTTCGCTCATATGAAAGTGCGTTACGTAAGTTTCGCTGCTTTTTACTTCAATACGAACTCACTATTTGTCTGCCCATTCCTCCCATATCAGTAGCGCTATATGTATCGTTTCTTCACCAGGCCCATTATGCTTCCAACACCATATTGTCGCACCTTTCTGCTATTGCGTACTTCCACAAGTGTTGGTCCGAGCCGGATCCTACCCAATCATTCCTCGTTCAGAAAGCGGCCCAAGGCGCCAGAAATATGTCCAGAACACACGATGTCCGACTCCTTGTTTATCTCGCTTTACTTTCTTCCATTTGTAGTTCGCTCGATCCTATCGAATCCACGCCCTACCGTCGTGCATTGTTTCGTGCTATGTTTTTACTAGCTTTCTTTGGGTTCCTTCGTGTAGGCGAAATGTGCGAGTCACATGGGTGCACCCGAAACATTTTGACCCGGCAACAAGTCCATTTCGAATTGGGTGCCACCTGCTTTTATCTAATATTCCACAAGTTCAAACACTCACCTGGTAAAGCGACCTCTATCAAAATTGCGTGTCGCCAAGACGGGCTTTGCCCGGTAGCTGCTTTACAAACCTACTTCCGCTTTAGGGGTACATCACCCGGTTGGGGCTGCAACTCACTCCGTGCAAATTGGTATGTCTGACGCCCAGATCAGAGCTATGGGTCGATGGTCATCGGATGCTTTTAAGCGCTACATCCGGGTTTAACGTCTTGGTGTTGTCCTTCTTGCTGGGGCCATCAGCCCGCTTTCTGCTTTACGCAGACACCGCGATGATAGTGGCGGATGGCCGCAGCGGGAAGGACAACTCGATTAGACACACTATATCTATCATTTGATTAGTTCGCCGTTAGAACATAGGGCGCAAGTTAGTTTCATGTTACCCCACTTAGCTTTAGACATATATACATAAGAGTGTAAGATATCGGATGGTCGGATTTAAAGCAGACCAGTTTGTTATGGAAAATCTCCTGTTAAAGTTAAAGCTACATGTC
The DNA here is from genome assembly GCA_964019135.1 of Arenicola marina. Lineage (NCBI taxonomy): Eukaryota > Metazoa > Annelida > Polychaeta > Arenicolidae > Arenicola > Arenicola marina. Next base: position 34,614,105 of record OZ025259.1, on the reverse strand, counting down.
GAGCTTACTGTTGCAACGGCTGTACCAAAATACACATAAACTGGAAATGTTACCTTTGACCACAAGCAGTGTCAACGGCCACCGCCAAAGAAAAAGTGGCGCTCCGGATGCTTCTATTGTCTCATATAATTTAGCGCTTGGGCCCCCAGTCGGTGGCACCGGTAAACGACTTGTGTACACACGTTTATGACGTTTCAAATCAGCACAAGTTTTCATTTTTGTGGCGGACAATTCATAAATTTGAAATGTTTTGCTCATTGGCAGATAATTGGTGAGCGATATGGTAGGTGTTTATTGTCTGTTATGAACCTTAAGGCCTTAGGTTTGTGTTCTTATACGCAAATTTGGCATTCAAAAACAGCGAAATAATTCCACATGCAACTTTAACTTTTACGGATCACTATGAATCTCGATGGCAAAGCAATGTACGCAGTAACTTTAAACTCTTACTATTATTGTAACTACACCGATGTATATGTACAGCCATTGTATATCATAGTGTACTGTTTGACGTAACAGGCGTCGGTTCAGAAAAATTATATAACTAGATTCTGCGAGGAAATATATCTCTGACCTAACAGGATGGCCTGTTAGGTAATTAAACTCGGTGTAACCAACTTTTTAACTCGCAGTAACTTTACAAGGCTGACACACCCGGGCTGTCCGGTTAGGTCAGTCATAGATATTAAATATGACTTTTCTGTCATCATTAGTGTTATGTTTGACTCCACTGATTCTTCGTTCAGTCAATAATAAAGCCAAGACGTAAACCCACACAAGGATCGACTTACTTTGTTCCGTTTCGCGTCCTAAGAGGGCATGCCGCTATAAATGTGTGTACAAGGACTGAGCCGGGGCCATATCTCTGTGTACACGTGGGCTCAACCGGACCACCTTAGTGTAAACAAGGGCTGAGCCGGGCCACCTAAGCCGGGCCTCCTCAGTGTACACAAGGGCTAAGTCGACCACCTAAGTCGGGCTACCTCTGTGTACACAGGAACTAAACAGGGCCACATAAACGGGGCCACCTCATAGCACACACGGGCTAAGCCGGCCCACCTCTGTGTGCACAAGGACTGAGCCGGGCCATCTCTGTGTGTACAAGGACTGCGCAAGACCGCCTCTGTGTATACAAAGACTGAGCCGGGCCATCTGTCTGCCCAGGGCTGAGCCGTGCCACCTCTGTGTGTACAAGGACTCAGCCCTGCCACCTCTCTGTGTACAGGGACTGAGCCGGGCCACCTCTGCGTGCACAAAGACTGAGCCGAGCCACTTCTTTATGTACAAGGACTGAGCCGGGCCACATCTGTGTGTACAAGGACTGAGCCGGGCCATCTCTGTCTACACAAGAACTGAGCCAGGCCGCCTCTGTGTGTACCAAGATTGAGCTTGCCGTCTGTCTGCCCAAGGACTGAGCCGGGCCCATCTTGATCTAGCATTTAGCTCTTACTCCGATTGAAACATGATCATGTAGGTTAGTATGAATGAAGTTATCTGTTTGTGTAATAATATTTACTGCTCATTATTACTGACGTGCAATTATTTATATATTCCTATTTCTTATTGTATAATAGTTGTTTCTGTTGCTTCGCTTTGTCACATACGTTTAAGCCAATGCCTTTGCCCAGTGCCGAATAAACGCTGAAACTGAGAATCACTAGGTTTGGTTTTCACGACACTGTTACATAAATGAAGCCCGACTTGGGGCTGGCGCTGGCAAACGATATCGTGGGCAATTAGGAGAACACATAGGGTCAATCTGTAACGCAGTCAACCTTGAGACTACAGGACCCGGCCTGAGTGGCATCATGGCGTTCCATGAGGTTTGGTCAGAGTGCTGAAGGTAGTGTGATAACCCATGTGGCTTTGTCAGAGTTCAGAATGTAGTGTGATAACCCATGTGGCTTGGTCAGAGTTCAGAATGTAGTGTGATACCCATGTGGCTTGGTCAGAGTTCAGGATGTAGTGTGATAACCCATGTGGCTTTGTCAGAGTTCAGGATGTAGTGTGATAACCCATGTGGCTTGGTCAGAGTTCAGGATGTAGTTTGATGACCCAGGTGGCTTGGTCAGAGTTCAGGATGTAGTTTGATAACCCATGGGGCTTGGTCAGAGTTCAGGATGTAACATGATAACCCATGTGGCTTGGTCAGAGTTCAGGAGGTAGTGTGATAACCTATGTGGCTTGGTCAGAGTTCAGGATGTAGTGTGATAACCCATGTGGCTTGGTCAGAGTTCAGGATGTAGCATGATAACCCATGTGGCTTGGTCAGAGTTCAGGAGGTAGTGTGATAACCTATGTGGCTTGGTCAGAGTTCAGGAGGTAGTGTGATAACCCATGTGGCTTGGTCAGAGTGCTGAAGGTAGTGTGATAACCCATGTGGCTTGGTCAGAGTTCAGGATGTAGTGTGATAACCCATGTGGCTTGGTCAGAGTGAGGAAGGTAGTGTGATAACCCATGTTAACCAGGTCTGGACATTGCTCTGATACAAACACTACAGGTGAGGCTTCCGTAATGTTAGCATTGCACACTATGTTATGCTTAGACTTTAAACTCAACAACCAATATTCATATTCGTTTGCCAATATTTCAGACTCGGGTTTCGACATTTCTGAATTTAGACCACTGAAGCAGGAAAGGAAATGCAGAAAGTTGGATGAGATTTCCAGGCTTGAAATGGAATCTGGTAGTCGCACGTGACTGGATCAAACGACCTACGTTACAGGATCAACGTAGAATCATCATAGGCTTGATCAGGGCTTTCTTCCGCATTTTTGGAAACTTGACCCAAAAACACCAATTTATAAGACGGTAAAGAATTATACCGAATCGTTGTGATTTGATTACTTCATTTTATAAGCGCCCTCTGGCAAACAGTTTGTTGATGGTTGCCCCAAGGGCAGAAACGAGAAGGCTGGAGTATTCGAAAACATTAGTATCTGTATGACTGTCTGTAAGATCAGTCGTAATAGTTAGTCCTGACTCCATCTGAAACAGGACCCTGTACGTTAGTATGCATGTGTGCGGGCGTGCGTGTGATAAAGTTATCTTCAATGTAATAATAATTTGCTAATTATTACTGACGTACAATTATGCACAGATGCTATTTCTCTTTGTTTAATAGTTGTTTCTAAGCCCTAGCCCAGTGCCGAATAAACGCTGAAAGTGAGAACCGCTTCATTTGGTTTTCACGACACTGTTACATAAATGGAGCCCGACGTGGGGCTAGGGCTGGCAAACGATAGCGTGAGCAAGTAGAAGAAACACCATGGTTACCCTGTGACGCTGTCAACCCGGAGCCTGCAGGACTGCGCATGACTGGCATCATAACGTTCCGTGCGGTCAGGGCGCTGAAGGTAGTGTGTGGAAATCGTTAATTTAGTATCGTGTATTATCCGGCTTTCCAATGCATTGCGGAGAGTTCTGCTTTTAGTTCATAGTGACCTGGGAATAAAGAAATTTATTTTCGAGATCTGGGAACACGACTCTCACTTGTCCCCCCCCCTAAGGTAATAACCCATGTGGTTTGTTCAGGGTGAAGAAGGTAGTGTGATAACCCCAGTTGCCAGGTCAGAGTGATGCAGGTTGTGTGACAACCCCAGTTGCTAGGTCAGAGTGATGCAGGTTGTGTGATAACCCCAGTTGCTAGGTCAGATGTGATGCAGGTTGCGTGATAACTCCAGTTTCTAGGTCAGAGTGATGCACGTTGTGTGATAACCCCAGTTGCTAGGTCAGAGTGATGCAGGTTGCGTGATAACTCCAGTTTCTAGGTCAGAGTGATGCAGGTTGTGTGACAACCCCAGTTGCTAGGTCAGAGTGATGCAGGTTGTGTGATAACCCCAGTTGCTAGGTCAGATGTGATGCATGTTGCGTGAATCCTCCAGTTGCTAGGTCAGAGTGATGCAGGGTGTGTGATAACCCCAGCTGCTGGTCAGAATGATGCAGGTTGTGTGATAACCCCAGTTGCTAGGTCAGAGTGCAGAAGGTAGTGTCATTGCCCATGTGGCTTGGTCAGAATGCAGAAGGTAGTGTGATTACCCACATGGCTCGGTCAGTGTGCAGAAACCAGTGTGGTAACTCTTGCGGCTTAGTCAGAGCGCCAAAGGTAGTGTGATAACCCTCGTGGCTTCGTCAGTGTGCAGAAGGTAGTGTGATTACCCATGTGACTTGGTCACAATGCAGATTGTAATGTGACAACACATATGGCTCGGTCAGAGTGCAGTCGGTAGTGTGAGAACTCCTGTGGCTTGGTCAGGGTGAATATGGTAGTGCGATAGCTCATGTGGCTTGGTCAGACTCATATTACAACTATTGTGACCTTGGCCGTTTATTTCATCATGGCTATCCCTAACTCGGTCTGGATATTGCTGATACAAACCCTACAGGAGATGTTTCCGTAATGTTAGCATTACTTTCTAATGTTATACTTAGACTTTGAAACTTAACAACCGTTATTCCTATTCGTTTGCCAATCCTTCAGAAGTGGGTTCCGATATTTCGGTATTATCAATTATGCCAAGTTATGCTTATGGCATTCCAAGAGTCCAAGAGTCCAAGAAGTTGGATGAAATGTCCATGCTTGAAATGGGATCTGGTAGTCGCACGTGACTGGATCAAACGGCGCAAGTCACCGGATCAACGCTGCCGATGTTGCAATCAGGAGGGCCACTGTCATGGTTATTTCCACACATGCCATGCAGACGGCCGTTGTAGTAATGGCTGATAGTCATATTAACCTGGTCGTGGCCACTGTTGTTGCCCCCCGTGCCTGTCTCGCAGTAGGTGACTGATACCCGGCAGATTTGGTTAGGCACTCTCGCGTCAATGGTCCAACACCCGGAAGAATCGGTGATCAGGCAGAAGGACCAAGGTTCTGGATACGGTCCCGTCTCGTAACATCCGTTAGCCACTACAGTAGACTGAAAGAGATGTCATCGTACGTATGCAAAGGTGTATCGTTTTCACATGGACTTATTGTTTTTGAAGCATGAATATCGTCGTCGTACATTTATTAGCGTATATTTATAGATTGGTACACTTCTCGCTATCAGTTGTCATCGTATGTGAACTGGTACACTTATCGCTATCAGTTGTCATCGTATGTGAACTGGTACACTTATCGCTATCAGTTGTCATCGTATGTGAACTGGTACACTTCTCGCTATCAGTTATCATCGTATGTGAACTGGTACACTTCTCGCTATCAGATGTCATCGTATGTGAACTGGTACACTTCTCGCTATCACTTGTCATCGTATGTGAACTGGTACACTTCTCGCTATCAGTTGTCATCGTATGTGAACTGGTACACTTCTCGCTATCAGTTGTCATCGTATGTGAACTGGTACACTTCTCGCTATCAGTTGTCATCGTATGTGAACTGGTACACTTCTCGCTATCAGTTATCATCGTATGTGAACTGGTACACTTCTCGCTATCAGTTGTCATCGTATGTGAACTGGTACACTTCTCGCTATCAGTTGTCATCGTATGTGAACTGATATACTTCTGGCTGTCAGTTGTCATCGTATGAGAACTGGTACATTTCTCGCCATCAGTTTGCATCGCATATGAAATGGTACATTTCTCGCCTTCAGAATGGCAGCACCTTCCGTGACGATTCGACATGCAAAATAAACGCAATCAAGAACTTGACGACAATATTAGCTATATAAAATTTATGCGTTTATGGGCGAAATATAACACAACAACCTGCATTACTATAAGTTTGTTATTAGTGCTTTCAACGGAATTGTTATCTTTCGGCTTTCATGTAAAATATCTATGGCATGCCTGAAGCGAATACACAAAATTGGATCACGACGGCACTTATGTATCTGCATTTTGTTGCGGACCGTTTATCAAGTACAAAAACTCATGGAATAGATATCACTTCACGGGTGATTTCATTAAGTGAATTACTCGCTTAATGACATACACTAATTTTATTTTATATATTATTATTAATATTTATATTTAGTTATATATTATTGTTTATGTATGTATCTTTACTATTCATGCATCAAGCTATTTTCATTGATGTGCAGCAGCGCACATTAATATCATATAGCCATACTCACATTCACGGACAAAAGTAATAAGATGACAATTTAAAGCAGAATAAGCTCATAAATTTGGCAAATACCAGGTGTGACAAATGAGTCAACTGCTACAAATCTGCCAAAATGGCATAAATGATACAAACCACTCACGCTCATTCCCAGGCCGTTCACTTTGACCGTTCCCTGAGGCTGTGATACGATAAACTTCCTTTCGTAATCGGACGGATTATTTTGGTTGACTCCAAATTTAATAGCCATCCGTTTAATCCTCTGAATCTGCCCCAAAGGGTCGCTTGGGTCGACCTGTGTCGCGATATTGATCCTGAACTAGAACATGGAAAAAATAAAATACACAATCGCATGAAAGCACGGTGTTCTTCGTTGGCCCGCGAAATAGTTTATCTCATGATGTACTCGCATACGCGTACCATGTACATTACGTTTTAGAAAAGATGGTTTACATGTTGACTAACTAGCAAGGCCCGCATCTCAGTTGGCATACAGTTTCCACTCAAGACGGCTTTCTCGTGCAAAATGGGCGCGGGGGGTGGTTATGTGCAACTACCTCTAGCGTACGTGCAAATCGTACTTTTACATTCGCAAGCTTTCCAATAGCTCGAACTTCTTGCCTTGTTAATTCTCATGAATACAGATGTTGAAATTGTCACACTTGTACAGTTATTAACGTTGCAACACTAGTATCATACATTATGCTAGGTTCTAAATCTTTTACCACAAGAATTGTTCAGTAACTTAGAGACAAGCAATCGAAATCCAACAATGGGGGCGTAGCTATTTCTATCCTATTTATTTTATATAAACTGCTTGGTTATAAGCCCTACGCTATGCTGTAATCATTATATTGAAAGTAGTATACTTACATGCGCCATTTTAGAATCAATACAAAAGTATCTCAAAATTATTATGTGTATGTTTTATATCTCGTTGTGTGCGCCAACCATTTTATCGCGCGCGGACGTCCTAGTGAGTCGCGGTTGATATCACGCAGAATACCGAACAGTGAACAGGCGCGCAGGGATATAAAGCCGGCCGCCAACTTCTGCTCCGGTAAACAAATTTGCTTCTCTCTGCATAGCCCACCGGCTTTCAGGATTTAAATTCAAGACAGAATATACTTACTTGATATAGAGAAGTGCGCAGTCATTCTATTTAAGGTAGTACACAGCACTGTATAACTTATTGTAAAAAGTTATGTTTTTCGCCTGACAGGTCCGGTACGAATATGTCTGCATGCCCGAGTTTGGGGAATGTGTGGTTGAATTCCCCGCCCTACCGACCCATCAAAATTTATAATTACCTGTAACTTATGGTAAGTCAAAGTATTTCAAATAAAAAAAACATGACTGTCCGACATTCTGGTCCATTCCGACATTCTTTTTTGCAAGGAGTATTTTGTTCAAATAATTAAGAGAACAATACAATACTAATAATAGGTCAGCTGGCTAGTATTCTTTTATTTTTATGTTTTAATATTACTTACCGTTATTTATAATGGATAAATATTGAGATATGGCGTAGGTAACAACACTAGGAACTTTCCCACCGCAAGAGTCAAATTTTGAGTGTTTGGCCGAACATCATAACCGTGTCTACCTACGTGGGTTTTCTATATTAACGACAGGATGAGCTCTAGCTCTAACCTATATCTAGTAAGTCGGTGTAAAGTGGTTAATGACAGCAATCATTCTATTTCAGGTTAGTGACGACAATCATTCTACTTAAGGTTAATAACCACATATCTATAAAATACATGGGCAGCATCCATATGTGGTTCTAATTATAGTATGCTATGATTAGCCTTTCTGTGAATATGTGCTATCCTTCATTTGGTTTTCTGACGGGACTATTTCGTTGGTGCGGCAGACAGTGAGCATACCTTACACTGGTCGAAGTTGCTAGCCCCAACGTATGTGCTAGCCAGGTAATTGGCCTCGCTGGGCATAGTGTGCGTGAAGCCACCGAGGCCCACCACATCGTCAGCAGCCCATATACCCGCCGTACAGAAACGTCCCTGAGCCACTGCAGACAATTTAAATGCTCATCTTCAATTCACAATAGACAATTCAGCAAGATTATGGCTCGCGACCTTGTCCGCGGCCGATATTTCCATAGTGCACACAGCAGATGTTTCACAATGCCGTTTCACGACGATTAGTATGCCAGGTGTACACTAGTAAAAAGAAACTATTTAATAGTGGATATGCTACTTGCGCTACATAATCTCTTCTTCTTACCTCTTCGGACAGATCTGGCGTTACGACCTATATGAAGTGCACCAACGTATCACAATTGCGAAATGACCTGCTTCAAAGAGTAATATGTAATATAACATATTAATATAACTTTAAACTTACGCCTGCTTCTCCAACGAATACAAACAAAAATATTTCCTACAATAACAACTCTCTTCATTATTTCCATAGCGGATAGTCAGTTACAGTGCAGATCACACACTCACCTGTGATATCAGCGATGAGCAAACAGGTTGCGATAATGAAGAGCAGCGAAAGCGGCGACATCTTTTCCGTCTTCTCGTTCTACAATCAAGTGATCTTTTCCTCTCATCCTAACTAGTATATACATGTCACTTACCAACCGATTCCAATTCCAAGAATAAGTCGACGGCTCTCTCCGGTCTGTCTAATAAATGGATTTTACGGAAGATATGAGCGATCCCATCCTTTACAACATTAAAGTTACATTAAATTATCGATAAGTGAAATTAAATCAATCGTGCGTGGAAACATTATCTCGTGATGCCGTCAAAGTTTCTTGTCAAACAAATTGCGGTAACATTGATCGCGACGGGATACAAATCGGTGGTTGAAGAAAGAATAGTTCACCAGCTGCAGGCGAATTGAAGATTTTATACTTGAGAGATGTCGTTATGTTAATCTGCTTCCGTATATGTTGTTGTACGTGGAAACATGTGGCGATGACTATGATATGTGTAGTTCCACTCCCCCTTCGGGGACTCGTTGACAGCCGATAAAGAACCAGGCATAGAATTTCTTCTGTTCTGAGTAGATATGCAAAACGGGTGCAGACCTGACAAGCTTTTCCTGCTTCTCCAACGAATATAAACAAAAACATCTCCTAAAATGACAACTTCTCTCATTATTTGTAAAGCGGACAGTCAGTTACAGGGCAGACTAAACTTACTTGTGGTGTCAGCGACGAGCACAAAGCTCGGGAGCGCTAAGAACAGCGAAAGCGCCGCCATCTTGTCCGTCTTCTGGTTTTACAACCGTTTTCTTCACGTTCTAGTATCTTTAATATGTGACTTACCAACCGGCCCGAATTCCAAGAATAAGTCAGCAGATGTCTCAGGTTTGTCTAATGTATCAATTTTATGTTCGCCCCGAGATATTAGCGTTTCTTTTGTACAACATTCAAGTGACATTAAATTATGGATAAGAAGAAGACTTGATACGTTGAAATTATTTGAAAGACGCCATTAGGTTGTACGTGGAAACATATAGCAATGATCATGATATGCGCAGTTAAACTCCCCTCCGAGGCCAAGTTCGCCGCCGGTGAAGAATAGGATATTTCATTTCTTCTAGTCTGGGAGGAGAGGATGAAGCTGACACGGGAGGGTGTGAACCTGACACTGTGGGAATGGAGCTGACACGGGAGGGGATAGAGCTGAAATGGGAGGGTTGGAGTTGACACTTGAGGAGATGGAGCTGACACGGGAGGGAATGGAGCTGACACTGGATTGGACGGAGCTGACACGGGAGGGGATGGAGCTGACACGGGAGGGAATGAAGCTGACACGGGAGGGGATGGAGCGGACACTGGAAGGGATGGAGCTGACAAGGGAGGGGATGGAACTGACACGGGAGATGATGGAGCTGACAAGGGAGGGGATGGAGCTGACATGGGAGAGGATGGAGCTGACACGGGAGGGGGTGGAGCTGTCACGGGAGGGGATGGAGCTGACACGGGAGGGGATGAAGCTGACACTTGAGGGGATGGAGCTGACACGGGAGGAGATGGAGCTGACAGGTTAGGGGATGGAGCTGACACGGGAGGGGATGGAGCTGACAGGTTAGGGGATGGAGCTGACACGGGAGATGATGGAGCTGACAAGGGAGGGGATGGAGCTGACACGGGAGATGATGGAGCTGACAAGGGAGGGGGTGGAGCTGACACGGGAGGGGATGAAGCTGACAGGTTAGGGGATGGAGCTGACACGGGAGGGGGTGGAGCTGACACGGGAGATGATGGAGCTGACAAGGGAGGGGGTGGAGCTGACACGGGAGATGATGGAGCTGACAAGGGAGGGGATGGAGCTGACACGGGAGATGATGGAGCTGACACTTGAGGGGATGAAGCTGACACGAGAGGGAATGGAGCTGACACTTGATGGGATGGGCCTGACACGGGAGGGGATGGAGGTGACATGGAAGGAGATAGAGCTGACACGGGAGAGGATGGAGCTGACACGGGAGATGATGGAGCTGACAAGGGAGGGGGTGGAGATGACACGGGAGGGAATGGAGCTGACAGGTTAGGGGATGGAGCTGACACGGGAGGGGATGGAGCTGACAGGTTAGGGAATGGAGCTGACACTTGAGGGGATGAAGCTGACACGGGAGGGAATGGAGCTGACACTTGAGGGGATGGAGCTGACAAGGGAGGGGATGGAGCTGACAAGGGAGGGGATGGAGCTGACACGGGAGATGATGGAGCTGACACTTGAGGGGATGAAGCTGACACGAGAGGGAATGGAGCTGACACTTGATGGGATGGGCCTGACACGGGAGGGGATGGAGGTGACATGGGAGGAGATAGAGCTGACACGGGAGAGGATGGAGCTGACACGGGAGGGGGTGGAGCTGACACGGGAGGGGATGGAGCTGACATGAGATGGGATGGAGCTGACACGGGAGGGGATGGTGCTGACACGGGAGGGGATGGAGCTGACATGGGATGGGATGGAGCTGACACGGGAGGGGATGGAGCTGACACGGAAGGGAATAGAGCTGACACGGGAGAGGATGGAGCTGACACGGGAGGGGATGGAACTGACATGTCAGAGATCGAGCTGACACGAGAGGAGATACAGCTGCCACAGGATTGGATGGAGTTGACACGGGAGGTAATGGAGTAGGTTAGGCACACCTGGCACGTGAGGGGAGGATGGATAGTGTGGGCGCACACCAGACACGTGAATGGAGGATGTGTTTGTGTCTTTAAAGAGTCTTTATGTCACAAGAAAGGCAACAACTAACAAATTAAGGGTATAAAGTATAGTTCCAGATCCTCTAAACTTGTACAATTCGCAATCGACACTATTTCCTCTGATTTGTAATAAGCAGAGTGAATCCGATGTAGGAAGTGCGCAATACAAGGCCGATCTATTAACAACATCTGTTACTTTGTGTGCGGGTTGATATAGCAGCTGAGACTGTGTAGATATCACTACCAACAAGAACGAAGAACATCGATCGTTATCGGCGATACGTACGTAATAACGTCAGCATATTGAAAAATTCTTGACCACTTAAGGCTCAATTATATATTTCTACGGAAACTAGACATATGAGTCGATGGCTGAGTAAGTTTGTTATACCTGGAAGAAGGCTTGGTCTTGTTTTATATCACACACAGAGTGCGTCGATCATCTCCAGCTGCATCTAAGCAGCCAGCTAAGCTGGGCCACCTCTGTCAACACAAGGGCTAAGCCGGGCCACCTTTGTGTACACCAGGGGTAAGCCGGCCACCTAACCCGGGCCACCTTTGTGTACACAAGGGGTAAGCCGGCCACCTAACCCGGGCCACCTGTGTGTACACAAGGGCTAAGCCGGCCATATAAGATGGGCCACCTCAGTATACACAAGGGAAAAGCATGGCCACCTTTTTGTACGCAAGGGCTAAGCCGGGCCACCTAACCTGGCCCACCTCTGTGTACACAAGGGCTAAGCCGGCCACCTAATCCGGCCCACCTCTGTGTACACAAAGGCTAAGCCGGCCACCTAATCCGGCCCACCTCTAGGGTCACCTACGCCGAGCCACTTCAGTGTACACAAGGGTTTAGCCGGGCCAACTAAGCGGTCCCACCTCAATGTATACAAGGGCTCAGTGTACACAAGAGCTAAGCCGGGCCACCTACGCGTTGCCAACTCAGTGTACTCAAGGGCTAAGCCGGCCACCTAATCCGGCCCACCTCTATGTACACAAGGGCTCAGCCGGGCCACCTAACCTGGCCCACCTCTGTGTACACAAGGGCTAAGCCGGCCACCTAATCCGGCCCACCTCTGTGTACACAAAGGCTAAGCCGGCCACCTAATCCGGCCCACATCTGTGTACACAAGGGCTGAGCCGGGCCACCTAACCTGGCCCACCTCTGTGTACACAAGAGCTAAGCTGGGCCACCTAAGCGGGGCCACCTGAGTTCACACAAGGGAAAAGCATGGCCGTCTAATCAACTTCATGAATAATTTCTGTCAGCATTAAAACATAAACAAAATCCCCCGAACACTGTTCATGTACTTAAGGTAAGCTCCCAATAATAGCAAGGTAAAAGAACTCGGTATTCGTGACTATTTTATGGAAGTATATGCACTTACACACCCTCTGTAGAATGTTTATGATACTTTACCATACTGTTTAAGTAATATTTTTCGTTTGACAAGTTCACCCCCATTTCTCAAAATGACCAAAACTTGACACCTACCACGAATATGTAATTTTGGTACAATTCAGTTCAATATTAAGTCCTTATCATCAGTAATAGCTCTTTGAAAAGCTTACACCTCGTGCAATACAGGAATGGGATTAAAAATTGTAAATAGCAGCCATGAAAAATAAGAGAATTTTAATAATAAAGTGCAATTATGCGAAGATTCGAAATCACCTCCTTCACAAAATTGGCTATAATGTCCTCAAAAATTACTTTTAAAACCTTCTAGAACCATAGTTCTTGTAATAAAAAGAAAGAAAACCGTAGGTATCCGTGCAAATTTCCCTCAAAACAGGTCCTGAAGCTTCAAAATGTTATTTCACAAATATATTTGGCGCAGATTATTTCACACCAATTATCAGTAATTAACGCCTTGTATTCACATTTTAAACAATCTGGTTATGTATAATGGTTTCCGATGTAATTATGATCTACACGAATGTTTTCTGAACTATGTACACGTTTTCTCCATGATGAATTGGGGATTCCCCTGTGAATGACGTAACGAGTTTCCCTTTCACTGACACCCGCCGATGTTTGTCGATGTTTACCGAGGTCTTCCGAAGCTTATTATACGATGCTCTATTCATTTTACCTATGTCACCACTTCTTTTGCATTGCTATTCGTGCTTTGTTTCATTAAGGCTGTGTGAAATCTCCCGGCTACAGCCCGCCGATGTTTCCCGAGATTTACCGAGGTATTCTCCAAATCGCCGAGGTTTATTATAGGGTGCTTACCTTAAGCACAGAGGTAACTTACTGAACTGACCATACAGATACCGCCTAGCTTTGGGGGCCTATCTGAATAATGAATGATAAATTACTCGGATTGAGAATTCATGGAATCAAATGGTTAAATGCCCCGTCAAATGGTTAGCTAAAGGCCAGCTTCTAATTAAATTAAATCGTAAATGTCTTTAAATGTCGATGTACCGATGCAAGGATGGACGCAAGGAGGGAATGGTAGGTGATCTAAGCACCCCGCCCCGCCTTCATGCTAGCGGACCTCCCTCCACACCTACTCAAAGTGAACCCGCCCTTTTCAAAAGCCCGGATCTGCCGCCGCAGTGTCACACTACAGTGACCATAAGATCCTTGGGGCTAGAGAGCTCGAAGTGGCATGATTTTCAATGCAAGGTTACAAAGAAAAAACGATATGCAGTTAGCCAGTTAGTACCAAACCGAAACATTTTTCGACTAATATTATCCGCCAAGATTTCAGTATTTTACATGTTTCAAAACATGTTTTTTACGATGTTCACAGATATTTGACATTTTAATGATCATACTATGTGTCCGATTTAGTGTTGATGAAGTCATCGTGTTGAAGTTATTCCATCGTAACTATAATTCATTCATTTAAAATTAATCCATTCGCAATCAGGTTTTACGTTTCATGTGACAGAACGCCACAAAGCTCTCGTTAGGAGATTTGGTTTTCTCTGACGTCAGAGCATGTCCGCTGGCTGTGTTGTCCCGGGCCTGCACGGCTGGAGGCACCTAACCCGGTGATGGGCTATGACGGAGCGCCTTTCTACATGCATTACACCTTACCATTCGTAGCCAGTAGCTACGTGGACAGCACCGACCAATGCGGTGTGAGGTTATTTGGCAGCAGAAACAAAGTAATTGTGACACGGATTGAAATCAGCACAAAAGAGTAACATAATTTTAAGGCAGATGATATGTCGATGGACGTAATGCTCTAATGGTCATTATCGTATTACAGGCTACAATTTTGCTTTCAATCTCGCTGAGACAAAAATATCTTAATATCGTTCAACTTATGTAAATTATGCCAGCGGGGCTTGTGAGGACATGTTCCTCTTGACAATCATCTTCCAATCACGTAGCGCAAATCACGAGGTCTATTTGTACGCGAATGTAAGTCTAGCCTGTTTAATTCCAGTTCGAAATTGCCGTTGCCTCCCAAACTTCGGATCACCCCGAGAAGGTAGACATACGTGGCATGAGTGTGAACTTAAACGTTCGTGAGTTCCAGGGCCTGTTCGATCGCAGACTACGGTTGTCCGCGGAACAAGGCCAAGTGTAGCTAAAAAGGAATAGTTAACGTGTAAATACCAACTTGCATCAATCGCAGTCGTCCACCAGACGTTTCTTCATAATTGTGGTTAGCTTTTATTAGTTTTTATTATCTTATTTCTTTTCCACTTAAAATATATTAATTGCGGCCATCCTGACAAGTTATATTCCCATGATCGGTTGTTGTGAGAATATAAACCATAACCTTGGGTGTTACGGCATGATTTGTATGTGACTGCAGCGGACGTTGGTGACTGCTGATTGTTATCAGACTAGTGAACTTCCGGACCCCTGGATCTTCTGTCTGACGGGTGAAGATGGCGACTGGCACGTGCACTTGGAGGTACCGTCCCGGGGGTGCGCCGTCCATGTTGACTACCACGAGGCCGGACGGGGAGGCAACACGAGCAGCCACGACCATAACATTCAGATCTGCTGATGCTATCAACAGCCTTGGTGAGATCAGCGAAAGCTAGGTGGAGGAGCTTGTACTGCTGTCTACAGACCGAGACCTACAGTCGGAGATCGCACTTTGCTTCAGGATATACTTTGTTTGCAAGGCATTGCATTCTCCTTAAGGCAATTCTGGCAAAGATCTTACCAGTAATGCTTAAGAGTGATATTCCGCGGTATTCTTACTGTAATAAGTTGGTGAAGATGAGGAAACAAACAAGCTCTCCCCACTTAATTACTTCAGCGGGTATCCTGCCATTTCCAAACGATTTCCCTCTGCAAAAGGAGTCGATTGACTCAACCAGCACATAAACTAAGGTAGTTCTATCCAGTTCGTTCATGACTGGCAGTCGGGGTAATGTGTCAGCCGCCTATTGTCGATTCATCTCATGCGCGAATAATAATAGTAATAAAGTGTCCCATCTAGCGAGAGAACTGTTTGTTACGATCAGCAATCATCACCGCCTTAAATTGACTTCAAACAGTTGATGCCACGCCAAATCAATTTTAGCTTACATTATTCTTCTGTGTTTACTTTCTTACATTTATAAAGCCCCGAATAGTAGAAGGGAATACGTTTTCCACTCATTTTTGCGCATGCTAATTCAAATTCTGGGGGCGAGGAAGGTGACGTCGACCGGGAATACAAACGCATGTGCTTTTACACTGAGACTCCGGTTTCCTATGCTCATTGGGTTGAATTCAACCAACAACAAGCACTCACCTGAGAACCTGTATGAGAACAATACACGCCCTCGATGCCTACTCACTGCATCAAAGTTTACCTGGCAATCTTGTGACATTATTGGGGAATTTTAAATAGAGCTTACGTGCAATGCCCCCCATAATAAGTCCACCAAACTTCAGTTTTGCTACTTTGACGAACGCGTTTATGGTGATTTTGTGGAATAAAAACAGCAAACTCTTACTGAAACACATTCTTATTTGTTTAATTTCCATGAACTAAATTCTGACCTTGAGCTAAAATAAATTGCGGCACCAACCCTTTAAGTAGCCTGTTTTTTTTTACCGTGGCCCAGGGCTTTCTTAATTCCGGTGTACATTGCCCGCATATTATATCTATCATAAGCCTCCTGGATATCCTCGCAGAGGCTTATCCAGTAATGGTAGGGGCAATAACGCGCTGTTTTTGTACTGCGTTTCTCGAAAGCCTTAGCTCTAACAGAGAAGTGTTGGCCAGATTGTTATCTTGTGTTGTATGTGTTCATTCTCTGAAAATTTTCTGCTCTGCGCGCAGATTTCCAATAAACGTTGCCCATTTTCGTTGATTTTACCAATCCCAAAATGCCCTATGCAACTTGGCCAAGACCCATGGTAATCCTCAACGCGTGCGTTAAAATCCCCGAGAATTGCCCTTTGATGCCTGATGTATGGTCTCTCTTCTCAGGGAGCCGTAAAATGGCCTTCGTCTTCAGCGGTGGCATATAGCGTTGGAACGTATACGCTGATTATGGTAACGGATCCTCCATTTGAATGCACCCGAATTGTTGTTACTCTCGCACAGGCGTTTCGATTGCCTATGCCAATCTATTTTTGACGGCAAAGCCATGTTCACGACGGTCCTTCGCACCCTTTCTGTGCCAGTGACACGTGTAATTGTCCTCCTTTACTGATCCTGCGTCAGCCAATCGGAATTCATGTTGGGCAACAGTATCTACGTTTAGTTCATAAAGCTCTCGGTCGACCAGCGCTGCCTTACGAACATTGTCGGTCGATCTCGGTTCATTTGTCATGCCAGAACACATGGTCCGGACGTTCCATGTGCATAAGTTCAGTTTTTTGCTTCGTGTTTGTCCCACTGTTTTGTATTTTGATGTCCCATTGTGCACTGTAATTTAGATTCCTAAGTTGGATCCTCTTCTGCACTGCTCCATATCAGGCTTGCAGTTGTTCGCTCGAATGCATGCTTGGAAGGTAGAGGTTCTCCTTGTGCATTCAGTACATAGATGCTCCGGTTGGCGTCAATTAGTATTAATACACAGTTCAATATGTTCTATATTAGATAGGCTAAGTATAAATGTCTTGCTAAACAACTTACTCCATTCAAATATTGACTCAAAATAGGGGGTTAGAGGAATAGCCAAGACCAGCGATGAAGAAGACCTTTTTTGACACCATGAAACCTAAAGAGTTTATTCACCGAAAACCACATAGGAATGTGTACATTTCACAACCCATTTGACTCGATGCGAAGATACAACGCAGGTCCCTGGCTCTTTAAGCCATTGATGCACGTGAAGCACAGAAACCATGTGGGATACACAGCTAAAAGCTAAGTGTTTCGTGATTGATATCACGGTTAGTATCACGGCAAATATCTCTTCGCTTTGTATCCATCAAGTTTCGCTGATGGTTGTAGCCTGACCTTATAGCTAAGAATATACAGTGACACGGAGCAATCAAACATTATTAGACATTAGATTATTAAACATGTGATGTCGCAAGCATTGGCGAGAAATATGACGTAACTTGGGATTTCCTGTAGCAGCACGCCTGGTTTTTGAGCCCGGTACGGAGGAAAGGCGGGCCTAACTACTACAATGGCGTGAGGGGTGGGGGCTAACTGCTACTATGGCGTGAGGGGTGGGGGCTAACTACTACTATGGTGGGGGGTACCGCCTATGCCAAACAGGGCAATTGGGGAGTGAGAGAAAAGTAGGTCTAAGCCGTTTTGCAATCATGGCACAGTATATATGGAAGTGATTTATTCCTTGCTTATTTTGACAATTTTGCTATACACAGTAGTACATCGAAAAGACCTGCAATTTGAGAATAGAACGATTGTTTCGGTATCAGATATATATGGATAGAACCTCAGGAGTTTTGACGTAAACTTGACCTGCGCGCGTCAGTAGTAGCTACGGATACACTCGCTTTACATTACATTAATCGTTATTGCCTAATCAATGCTTGTTAGTGCTGCTCATATGGCATCATATCTTAATTAAAATTACACACATGACGAGGTTCAATTAAACTTTAGGTGTTATCATACGTTTTATGATCACGTTTTATAATTACGTTTGTCTTAATATAACACGCTATATTAGGTTCATCAATGACATATCTGAATAAACAGAGAATGGTTCCCCGGTGTATATGATGAGTCACATGACATGGATTTGCCCGTATTCAGTCCTCCTTGAGTGCTCGCACGAGTTGATCCCAGAAGACACGCTGAGCGTCTCTGTCCTCGTTCCATTTCATGTACGTCTTGGACTCCAATAATCGCGACAACTTCTTGCTCACGCCAGCCACGGGCAAGTCTCGTAATATAAGGGGAACGAGCACATCCAGGCCTTCCGAGGCGTATTTCATGCGCGCCATCTCCATCTCAAATAAACACCAGTAACTCTCGAGGAAAGTCGGCGACAGCACGACCAGCGTCTTCCGGCTGGCCTCAATGCTGTTGACGATCTGATCTGTGATGTTGTGTCCCGGGATGAAGTCCCTGTAGTGAAGGCACAACTTCAGGCCATGTACTTCTTCCAGTTGGACCCGCAGTGTGTCGTGAACCCAGCCACGGTCCTCAGAATCATATATCACAAAGGCATCGTTCACGAAATGCTCGACATTAGCGTTGTTCCTGTATTTACGCCATGCCCGGCTGGCCGCGTACAAGTAAAACCGAATCCGCCATCGTTTCTTGTACACCAGGAAGACTAGGCAGGACAGCAGAATCCCACCTCCGCATCCCATGGCAGAGGATACCGCTATGTGTGTGTATGAAGGGTGACAATAGGCTTCAAGAACCTCCAGGTCCACATTTTGAATGAAGACTCTTCAGGTCAAAGGGTGACTGCAGTAGTAATTGTTGCGACCTACGAGTACCCCAGACACAGTCTGAACCCAGTGAACAAATTCCAAATGTAAACATGAACAAGAGAGAAGATTTTCTGTGAGATCTACGCTCAAGCGATTATCTGCAAACTTTGTCATTATTGCTGCGCTGAGAGCTGCTATGTCGTTGTCTCGAGCACTTAGTTCAAGTAGAGAGGGCGGAGCACCGATGAGCGATCCTAGAGTTGTCAGAGCGTTGTTGCTGAGATTGAGCGACTCTAGATTGATTAGCGAGTCAAAGACACCGCTATGAATGGCGGTGAGGCCATTATCAGCAAGATCCAAACTCCGTATCTTCGTCAGACCTTCAAATAACGAAGCTGAGGCCTCAGTCCCAAGGCTGATGTTATTGCCTCCAAGAAGAAGGATTTCAACCCCGTGGAAACCTCTCAGAATCTTGTAATTGTTAATATTAAGTGCATTGTGCTGTAGGTTGAAATATTGTACATTTCCGAGGCCCATGATAGTGATATTGAATGGAGTAAGATAGCGGCCGAGGCTTAGATAAGAGAAGTCTAAATACTTTACCTGTGTGCCTCCGAAACATATTGTGAAGTCATTCTGGTTCTGGTCGAGATTGGAAAATTGCGCATTGTGGTGTAATGACAGGAATTCTAAGTTTGGGGGTAAAGGTATCTGAATCTCGTTAAGGCAACCAGAGGATTCAGGGATAAGACGGTCAATGGTTGGAGCGAGTCGGCAAGGAATCTTCGTGAGGTTGGCGCAGAAACAGTCCATGAGTTGGCATGCAATTTTAGCCCAGCTGAGCGAATGGTCAAATGGACAACCATCCGGTAGAGCATTAAACACGCTTCGTTTCTTGCGCAAATGGTACATGGTATTCTTGATATAAGACATATCCGAAATTTGCTGATAATCGCCTTCCAGTCTTCTATGTTCTTTGACCCGGATCCAGTCTTCTTCAAAATGTTCATCTCCATCGCCAAGGTTTGTAGCGGTTATGACATCATGATGGTTCACATGACGCCACGCATCCATATCCACTTTTCGCTTCCGCCGGTTTCGGTTGTTCTCTGCGGAGACGCCGATGTCTAGAAACTCACCACTTATGTCGAAATGACGTAACGCTGGGTGAAGCAGAAAGTCTAGCCATATACAGTTTAAGTAGACACGATTCGCATCCAAGATGTTGTGAGTGAATAGGAATACCTCAAGGCGAGGTAGGTACTCGATTAGTCCAGGACCGTAGGTCACGAAGCCATTTTCACTCATATCCCACAGATGTAAAGGAAATTTAGCTAAGGACCGACAGAAGTCTTTCATAAATATTTGGCTAGTATCGCCAAATGGACGCTGGAAGTTTCTTAAACGAAGTTCCTCAATGGGTAGATGAGGAAAGCGTTCAAGCAAAGTCAGCAGTTTTGCTAAGACGAATCTACGACTGTTGGACAAGTCCAGCCTCGTCAAGGCTACGAGTGGCGCGAATACTTCAGGCTTTGCTTCGACCAGGACCACGTTAATTGATAACGATATCAGCGAGTGTAACCCAGCAAACAGGTCTACATTAAGCAGGCGGTTATTATCATACTGTAGACTATAGGGGTCGGAGTGGGCGACAGTCAACTCCTCCAAATCGGGAAGATGAGAAAATGTCAACATATCGAAGGGAAAATGCGGCGCGATTAGTGTGAGTCTCGTTGTGTTCGCGGACACCTGCGCGAGTTGCTTCTGGACATCTTCTCTGTTGACAGCTTCACACGTGACTTCCCACGTGATGTTGACGTCATCACCACGAGGTCGACACGCGCAACCTGTCGGACAGGCAGCCGTGTTTGGCGCTAAGCTCACGTGGCTTTGCGTAATATTGAAAGCAATTGAGGCAGTTACTATGGCAACCGCAAACAACTTTTGCCATGAGAGAGACGTCATTCTGTCCGCGATGGAAAATCTACAAAGATCTTCCTAAAAATCCAAGGTCTGAGCTTGATTTTTGTGCGAGATTGGATTTAATTCCTTGTCAGATATGCGTTCATCAGGTGAGGTCACAGACGATCGTGGCAGTCTCCAAGGTGTCCCTGTTGATGCAATGAAATCCACATGAAAGACATGACATACAGTATGCAATAGATCAATGAATAATACAATTTCAATATTGTTTAGGTGATCGATTAAACAGTGTTATTGCCGACACCAAGTGGTGATTGGGTTTTTAGCCAGCCTTGCCTGCACATGGGCCAAAACGGTGATATGCACCTCCTGGGGGACCTGATGATATGGATGATTTGAGAAACAAGTCCGGATTAAACCCGGAATTATTAACTTCTTATCCAAGTGCTCAATTGTCCTAGAAATTCATAAACGGACCATTGTTTTATACACCTTGTTATACTCAAGAAACATTCAAGCGATGTATATGTCACGGAATAGAATTTTTATGATTTACCACGACTGGCATACCGTACCTACGCCAACAACTTGAACACGTCTACCTTCCTCGTGCTTAACAGCTAAGAGTTTTAGGTGATTCGGTGATCACAAAGTTTTAGGGAATATTTTTTACTGAATTTGGTAACGAAACAGGTCTTTGATGTATGTTCATTTGCAAAAGAGAAACAGCCTTAATAATTGCTTAGATAATGCATCTTGCTTATCGTTTATCCGTAATCTTTTAGATTTCTGCGTAAAATATTAATTTGAGGAGTTTTCTCGATGTGGGTGAAGTAAAGGTCAAGGGTCAAGGTCAGAGGATGTGTTCACCTCACTCCGCTTGAAGGTGATTGGGTCTCTCTTGTGGAATTTGCATAGTATATGGCGCAACATTATTCTACACATTTTTAAATTTAGAGCCAAGAACTCACTTTCGATACATTCAGCCCCTCTGTGGTGAAAGACCTATTTCAGTGGCAACTTGCCACTCGATTTAGCAGAAAGTTCCATACTTCACGTTGTTGAATATCAAAATATTGTTTTAATTTTTAACGACAATTATTGGTAGTAAATCGTCTGTTGGAAAAAACGTCAACACCTATGCAATAATCAGAAATCTTATTCCGACGTTGACGTTCGACATCAAGTAACAGCAGGTGCAATGCTATATTTTATGCACGGGTGAGTTACATGTTCGTTTATCTGGCCCTGTTCTTATTTTTTTTTGCTTATGTTTTTTTATGTATACTACGAGTACGAAATAAAATGAATAAATAACCAAACAAGTATCCACTAAACGCTGGTCGAAATGTGTTATGTCAATCTGTAATAATTAAATTGTCTACTCTAAAAAGGTAACGAATAAATTATTGAAACGCTAACACTTCATTTATGTCTTAAATTACAATCCATTTATGAGTTTATCGATCAGCGCCGAGTTAAATATTTATTGCCACTCTCCCATCACATCAGAGGGCGATCGGACTGTGTTCTATTGTCAGAATGCTACCCGATCTGCAACTGACTGTTTCAGCTTTCACTGACTGGTTGGCGTCTACAATTGCCCCAGTTGAGCCCTCAAATCTAAAAATTTCTCACTAATGCAATAACCCGCAAATGTAAGAACTTTTTTCCATCTAATGTAACAAAACCAACAAATGTAGTAACTTTTTTCCCGCAAATGTAACATCGCTTAAATTCCCTGATTCCCTAAAATGTAATAAAACCTCAACCGCAACTTTTTTCCCCTCTAATGTAGTAAACTTTGTCAACCACAATTGTAACAACCATTTTTCTCTCTAATGTAACAAGTTCCAAATCAGATTTAAAAATGCTCCGGAAACAAATACTTAGCAGATGTACAGTAAAGCTTCTCGATTCTAAGCCCAGACTTACACAAAATCGATGGGTTTGAGAAGTGGTCGGGCAGAGAGATGTCACTGTATTCATTTGTGTCTACTCGCATGCGCTAAAAAGTTTCCGAATGGCTGCACTGATCCAAAGGATGATTTTGTTCATTGGTGTTTTACGATACTCGGTTATCGGCCGCACATGGCACTGCATCGCACGACGAAGCTGGGCTATGGCTTCAGGCGCTGGACTATGGCTCCAGGGGCGGGCTATGGGCCCCTGCGCTGAGCTATAGCTCCAAGTGCGGGTTATTGCCCCGGGCTATGACTCCGAGCGCGAGCTAAAGTTCCTGGCTATGGCTAGGAAAAATATTTGTAGATCACGGCGCAGGCCACGACTCCGGGCACGGGCTATGGCTCTGGGCTATGGCTCTAGGCTATGGCTCTGAACTATAGTTCTGGGTTATGGCTCTGGGCTAGGGATCTGGGCTATGGCTCTCGGCTATGGCTTAATGCGCTGGATTATGGCTCCGTGCACGTGCTATGGGCCCCTGCGCCCAACTATAACTCAAAGTGCGGGTTATTGCCCCGGGCTACGACTCTGAGCGCGAGCTAAAGTTCCTGGCTTTTGCTCCGAGCGCGAGCTATCGCTCCGGGCTATGGTTCCATACGCTGGGCTCTCTGTGGCTCGCCCTCGCCTTCTCGCGTCCTCGCCCTCGCCTTCTCGCCCTCGCCTTCCCGCGCGCGCGCCCTTTTTGTGCCAGGCGAGAATGCGAGATAGCGAGTGGCACAAATATGCCAACCATAACCAACCAACATTTGAAACCTTATGAGCAGACCTCTGCAATGTCAGACTGACAGCAGGCTACTAATTAAGCACGAATAGTTTATGATAATCTGTTAATGTTATTAACCATCGCTTCGTAGGTCTTCCCTTGCAACAGGGTCTCCCCTTCGCGAGGTTCCAAGCTGAGAGGACGAAGATGCACAATGGCTATGTGACATATTGAATAAAGAATGGAAACATAATCCTATAGTGGATTCCTTCATCTCGGTGAAAGTTAATTCCCCCAACCAAACTATCAAGCAAATGTTTAACTTCATGTCATATGGAGGGTCCATGCATTTGAAAGTGGACCAAATGACGCGAGAAGGTCACTTTTATACCACCAGCCCACGCAGGAAAAAAACTACTACATTTGTGGGTTTTGTTACATTAGAGGGGCAAAAGTTGTTACATTTGCGGGTTATTACATTGGTGAGAAATTGTTACATTTGAGGGATCAACAACCCCTACCGTCACCTACCGTCCTCGTAAACTATGAGCATCTCCGCTTAACAAAATGACTAGCTTTGCTCTACTGCTCACTTAAACGGCTTGACAGACTGATTGCACAGACCAGAAACTAGTGAAACCAAGATCACAGATAAGTGTTATTTATTTCATTGTGCAAACAGTGTGTGCAATTCTACGCCATTCGCCAGTCGTTGACCCTATTTCGCACTTTGGCAACTGTCCGTTCGTCTGACAGCTATTGAACTGCAACTGACACCCGCCTCAATGTCAGTGTGGTGGTCATTGTCACTCATTCAGGGGCGGATCCAGAAAATCTGGATAGGGGGGCCCGTTTCAGGGTCGGATCCACATATGCTGGATAGTGGGGGGGGGGGCGGTTTTGGTTTGCATATGTCAAAGGCTATAAATTATATAAATTTCGGCCCTAAAAGGGGGGCGGGCGGGGCCGGGTCGGCGCCCCCCCCCCCCCTGGATCCGCCCCTGTCATGGTTAGTATCGGGCTGTCATTGTGTCAGACACACACCGTCACTGTGTCAGACACATGCAGTCACTGCTTCTGCGTCAGTGTCAGTGACAGTTGGAAGTGACCCTGGCAATTTTACTTTTAGTTGTCACTCTGACTGACACTGAGAGAATGACAGTGACACTGACAGTATAAGTACGAATTTGTATGCATGAGTAAATTTACATGACTGTCACCGAATTTTAGGCTTGCCTAGCTGCATGACAACAGTTTTTAGACTGACGATGCTTGGATCCAGAGATGTAGGGGGAGGGGGAATCATCTACTTTGGGGTACATTTGAAAATAGTGGGGATGGTTCGCTTCAAATGTTATGCCTTGGCAGCAATGTAACTGTAAAACAGGAGGTGCACACACAAATTCGCAGATTTATCTTCTTCTTTATTTAATTTAAAATGGCATCTAATTTGTAAATCAAATGGGAAAAAAAACACTGTTTACATTTTGTCAAAGTGACTATATTAGCCTAACTCAAATTTGACACATACCTGGTAATCAATATCAGGGCCACATACCCATGTAAGTTTTTTAGTGTGCCCTCTCCCCCCCCCCCCCCCGGCCCCCTTTCAAGGATTCCTCCACCCGCCCCTGAGATGCACTAGAAAGAAATCTGCAATAGTTGCGCTGGCCCGTTTAGGTTTTACCTATATGACATATTATTCAAACCGGAAATGAGGAATTCCCTCCGCCGGATGACTCCCAGTTGTAACGTATGGCGGCGCCACATGAAGGGTCACAATATATACACAACATAATTGCTCCGACGAAATGCCGCGCTGCTCGATATTGATGCAGAAATTGGCTTAATTTTTTCCCCTTTAATAAAAGTTTGCCTGGTCCACTATTTTATGGAGAGTTATTTACTTATGCAATGCATGTTTTGCGTTCTGGTACTCTTTGGCAAGTTATTCAATTAGAATGGATTGGCTCTCATAAAGGCAAAATGTGTACAAATAACTGGGTTCTACTTACAGTTTGATCGAACATCACTTTGACCGTTACTCTGGATAGAGTGTGGCGACATAAGAAAATAATTCAATTTGTAGTTGAAGAGGTAGGGCTCACCTGAACGTGTCAGACACGGATGGCTCCTAAAACATATGGTGTTGGTAAAAAGAGAGTTCAAATAGACACTAAAAATTTAAGCTTGCGTCATCAAACAAAAAGGGTAAACCCTCCAAGCTCAGTTGGTAAGCAGGATGAAGGCACTCCACAACTACGCCGTAAATAAACGGTTACAGCTTTAAAGTGAACAATCCAAGGCAAAGTCCCTGAGCTGAACGCCCGATGGGGATTTTCGCTTTACGTGGAGCGTCACATTGACCACAAAGCGTGCGCAAGCGTCCAAAAAAGGGAGCCAAGTGGTTGTCTTTATGCGTTGTGTTGAACAGCTAGGATCGAGAGGGGCCACGTCATCCAAATGACGAAGCAGAATGCTACTTCAATTAGACATAAAGCAAGTACATGTATAATAAGTACTATGGAATTCTATAAAGGTACTATAGTAATTACTATGCAATTCTATAGCATACTGTAGAATTCCATAAAATAGTTCATTTTGTTTTTAAGTACTATAGTAAAATATATATCTCCGATCTTGTAGGATGCAAGAAACATAAGTCGTTTTTATGTGGTATTTATAACGGTATCACGCTCAAAATTTCTTTCTGGGATGAAAATGTACTTAGAATTGTGGTGCACTCAACATGCTGAATATTTACTGTTAGGTAGTTCAATATTCCTAGAATGTTGTACGTTTTATATTACCTGTAACTTTTTGCTTTTGTAATTTGTATGATATATATTTGGAGATGTGGATAATCAATATTGGATTCCTTATTCTTGTGTTTTATTGTGACTCTTGTCTGCACAGTGGTATACCAGCGAAACTGGTCATACACCCATCGATTTACAGACGTCAGCAACTGGTCATGCACCCGTCGTTTTACAGACATTGATAACACGTGCCACACATGTCTGGAACACATCAGGAAACCGTCGCTATAATTCTCTAGAGTTTTCAATGAAAATCTATGGGATTTTCTATAGGATTCTATGGACTTTCTATAGAATTCTATAGAGCTTTCTATTGAATTCGATGGAACTTTCTATAGAGTTTTCTATAGAAATCTATAGGACTTTCTATAGTATTCCATAGAAAGTTTCTATAGAATTCTATAGAAAGTTTCTATGGAATTCTATAGAAAGTTCTATAGAATTACCTATAGTACTTTACTTCACGAAAATACAATAGAACATTTACTATAGTAAAAATACTATAGAATTCTATAGAACTTTGTATAAAATTCTATAGAAAGTTTCTATGGAATTCTATAGAAATTCTATAGATGTATAGTACTTTTATAGTACTTTACTATACGAAAATACTATAGAACATTACTATAGTAAAAATACTATAGAATTCTATAGAATTTTTTTACATGGGATCTAACAGTCTGACATGAACTGTATCTAGAAACCTCTGCTTTTTCGTTTTTGTACATCATATAACGTTGTCTTTATGAACTGAAAAAATGAACTGAAACCCTGAAATATGTAGGTCCCTTGAAATGGAGCAGTATATAAACGAGGTGTTTATTGTGCCCCCTTCACTTCCACATCAAACCGACGACTTTGTCGCAGATAAATACCGAAATTCAAAAAGAAACTCTGGCTTCATGGCAATCAGTTCACAAGTGAGTATTACAAATAACGACCTTGATACTCTTTCGTCCAGCGACACCAGTGGCTCCAGCAAGTCCTGTTCAGAAAGAAGAGACGCATACGTCGCCTTTGGAAGATGCAAAGCTTTACGCATCATTATCGGCCAATATAATTCGCATCGTCTCCGATCAATCTAGATTTGGGCAACCAATCGAACAAAGGCCTCCAAATAGACACAAATGCCTTAGAGCTCGGATGAGTAAATAATACAAAGGCATGTTTTAAATATGTTGAGATCATTCAAGCGACGCACTCGGTTACTGTGAGGAAAGCCAAGCTGAAACTTGAAAGCTCGTTACGTCACCAAGTGGATGATCTGATTGAACGAGTCACCCTGATGGACGCCACCTGGACTGATCAATCATACCAGCCAGGGATATCCCTCATCGTGACTCACATCATCTGGCGAGAACCGTAAGTGGAAGGTGACTTGACTGGCCACATGAGAGATCATAATCTGCCAGGCCATGGAGTGCGGTGCACACAAGTATGGCAAATAAAGAATCATATGCCGGTCCAAGCTACATTTCCGGAGTACACAGCTGTCCTGTCATTCCAGCTTGAAAATCTGGACTTCATATGTAAGTGAACATTGGAGACTGCGCGGGTTTACGAGTTGTATCGCAACAATCATTATATGCGCACGCTCAGAAATAGTCAAATCATTTACTGCCCAGTAACACGCTTGGTGTCGGTCAGGGCTGAGCACAGGACTGAGCCCCACTCAGCCGTTGAACCCATGCAATGAGTTCAGTACTTTCCACCCGAATTGCTGCCGCGCCTACTTTACTGCCGATCTCAGGACAAGAGGTTAGCGCGAAGAGGTCCACATCTGACCTATGCACCGGTATGTATCCTATAGCTTAAACGTTTCGCTGCTAAATAGTTTTTTTAGCATATGTTTATATGGAAGGCAAACAAGGCTATCAAAGGTGAGTGACGAAGTCAAGCGACATGCAGAATACATATGACTGTATCTTTCCTGAGCACTGTATGTAGTTTCCTAATGTATTAGGACGTACAGAGGTGTAGGCCTGTAATGGGTGTCCGCATTCAAATCACGTAA
This sequence comes from Arenicola marina, assembly GCA_964019135.1. Taxonomy (NCBI): domain Eukaryota; kingdom Metazoa; phylum Annelida; class Polychaeta; family Arenicolidae; genus Arenicola; species Arenicola marina. The sequence goes on along the minus strand of OZ025259.1, from coordinate 34,585,628 downwards.
TGGGGATGTCTTCTCAATAAACAAACTTTGAGCAAAAGGCGTTCACTCAAAATGTAAGAGAAAGAAAACGTTGTTCATACGCATTGTTTTCGCGAATTTAGGACAAAACGTCAGCCTGCGAACATAAGCGTAAGTATAAATAAGCGCCACTGCAAATGAGCGCCAATATGAATAAGCGCCCTATAAATGAGCGCCAAAATGAATAAGCGCCCCTATAAATGAGCGCCAATATGAATAAACGCCCCTATGAATGAGCGCCCATATGAATAAGCCCCCCTATAAATGAGCGCCAATATGAATAAGCGCCCCTATAAATGAGCACCAATATGAACAAGCGCCCCTCTAAGTGGGCGCCAATATGAATACGCGCCTCTATAAATGAGCGCCCATATGAATAAGCGCCCCTATAAATGAGCGCCAATATGAATAAGCGACCCTGAGCCCATATAAATAAGCGCCCATATGAATAAGCGCCCCTATAAACAAGCGCCCATATAAGCGCCTCGGCATTTCATTGCCGAACAAAATAAACGCTTAGACCCCTTATAGAGTAAATGCTGCTCTGCTTCAGGACTGACATTGCAAAAAAAGACTTACACGTGAGCGTACACTCCGCGGGGCGGGCATGCCTGCGCCGGGTGCGGGTACTGGAGATTTGCGCGGGCGTAAATTAGCTGCCCGCGCCCGCCCCGCGCCCGCAACAACTTGCCCACGCCCAACCCGCCCCCGCGTCTCATGCCCCTCTGCTGCCCGCGCCCGCCCCGCGCCCGCAACAACTTGCCCACGCCCAACCCGCCCCCGCGTCTCATGCCCCTCTGCTGCCCCACCCCCCCCCCCCCCGCACCCGCAGTGACTTGCCCGCGGGCGCCCGCCCTCGCAGAGAGCTGCCAACAGCCCATTTGCAAAGTTTCCTGTCTCCGCTACTAAAACCATGTTAGCGGCATAGAGAATTAGAGATGTAAAATGGTTTCCTCAGATTCGAGGAGAGCGTATCACATGGCCTCACCCCGCAAGAGACCTCGAACCACGGCGCACAGACACCCTCCCCAAGTACGACTGCTGAAACAGTGTCTCTATACAACAATAATAGCGTGATATATTTGATAATCAATGTTATATAGTAACTAATAGCAAAGGATATCGAGATGAACAAAGTCGAATGCCTTTAATAGATATATGAAGGCACAGAATATTGGATTTTAATCTGTTTTTCATTACACTTGTTTAACCTAAAAATACAGTCTTCATGTCATCTCTGCTTACGAAAACCGTTTTGTTGGTTCGCAAATAAATTCAACTCATTGCAATAGCGGCAATGTGATTATTCAGTTGACTGGTATAGACCATAGAAATAAAGGACGTGAGGCTAATTCAACTGTAATTCAACATGGGTCTTTCAGTGAGTTTTTGGGTACGAGCTTGATCAGCTTTTTCTTCCACATCGTAGGCAATATAGAGATGCCCGTAACAACCGGAGAAGCCAGAAGGCTGGAGTATTCAAAAACATGTGCTGGTCTTTTCTTGGTCATTTTCTCTAGATGGTGATTGTATCTTATGTTGTTGATCGCGCCTGAAATTACACCAAGCATCACTCTTTCAATATTAATGAAATATCCTCAAGTATATTTATCGTCTTCTATTATTTGTCCCAACCATACTGTATTAGTCTTCCAAAGTCGATTCACACAGTCACAGTTCAAAAACAGGTGCTCTATGGTTTCTACGTTTCTTTTACAAAATATACATTTGTCCGTGTCCGTGATACGACATATGTACCGATACTTATTGGTAGGATTACATCTAAGGACAAATTTATATTGGAAGCTACATGCTCGTTCGTCAACAGTGCATGCCATGACCCCTAAATAGTATCTCTCCCAATTTACTTTTGCTATATACACATTTAAGAGCTCCCCCCACTTTATCTCATTTTGACTGTGAACCCTCAATAGACCAATTACTTGTTATAACTTCCATTCACCACGCGCTTACTGGCCTTGAAAAGTTGGTAAGTTCGTTCTTTATCTCGGTAAGTTTACCTTGTTGTACCCTTAAAGAGAGTTTCCATTCGCGCCGAATACAATGCGTCAAACTAAGTCCATTTCCAGTTTAAACCTAGTGGTAAACTCTCGTCCGCTATACATTCTACCCGTGTTATCCATCAGATCATTAACATATTTCACACCTTTCGTGATGAATTCATCTTTACGGCTAATGAGGTTCATATTCTTCACAAAATAAATATTCTATATAGGTCTGGCTCTGGTGTCACCACAGGGCAGAGCTCTCTTCAACTGTGACCACGCCAAAACGAGTTTGACATTTTTTTATAACAACGAAGCGACAATGCGTCCAATTCCCAGCAAAGCTCTTTATCTTCACATATACACGAAGTAAAGATGTTGTGCCAACCCTTTCATTCATTATTAATCTGTACTACGACACCTTTAACGCTCCGGAAAAAATTACGTGTACATGGGTTAATACAGCGCCACCATTGTTAACTAGCTGACAGAGACGTCCCAGGCTTATTTTATCCTTTTTCTTAGTCCCAATAAACTCTCTAATTATATTATTTAGCCTAGCTATCATTTCTGTGTTTGGAGCTGGCAAAACTGAAATTGCATGAACTATTTCTGACGGAGCTAGGGTCTTTAACACCCTAACCCGGCCCCTAAGGAAGAGCTACCGCCTCTTATACAGTTTAAGAAAACATTTGATTTCCGCTATTTTGCGTTCATAGTTGAGTGCGGGCATTTTCGCCAAATCTACATTAAACACTATAACAAGTAGTGTAAACTGGGTTGCCCGTGTAATTGGGATATTCGGACGTAATGTCTTTTCTGGTTTATCCGTCTTACCTATCCACACCCCCACCGTCTAACTTACATTAATCATTAACCCTGAACATTTCCCAAAATTATCAAGTATTTATATTGCTTTCCTCAAAGATGCTTCAGTCCCGTCCAACAATAAAAACGCATCATCCGCGTATTGACCCAGCTTGTACTCGTGCTTACGCAGTTTAATACCTCGAATATGCCTGTTAGCCTTAATTAACCCTGAACATTTCCCAAAATTATCAAGTATTTCCATTGATTTCCTCAATGATGCTTCACTCCCGTCCAACAATAAAAACGCATCGTCCGCGTATTGACCCAGCTTGTACTCGTGCTTACGCAGTATAATACTCCGAATTCCCTTGTTAGCGCTTATTTCCGATGCGAGTAGCTCAATAGCAAGAACAAAGATGTGAGGCGACAGGGGGTCACCTTGTCTGCACCCCCTTCCTATCTCGAAGTAATATGAGCAGTGTCCGTTATGCAACACACAACTGGAACAATTAGAATAGAGGATTTTACACCCTTGGTATAAGAAGTTTCCGAACCCATAGGCCGTTAACGTTTTAAATATGTAATCCCAAGTGAGCGTATCAAGCGCCTTTTCAAATTCTATTAACAGCAATAGCCCCTCTCCCTTCTTTTTCTTTAAATAGTGCATCACATCATATAAAAGGCTATTTTCCCCTATAAATCGTCCTTGTAAGAAGCCCTTTCTATGTTATCATCTTTCAAGAATTGATAAATTGGACCATTCGTGTCTCTCGGTTGGCCCCGGCTAACACTTCAGCATTCGTTACCTTGTGTTGCCCAGATATACCTAACATGTTTCACAGACAACGAAAATGGAATTTATTCGATTTCCTTTCTTGGCCACAATATGTGGTTCACGTTGTCATTGCCTGCTGCAAGCTACTTAGAACACACACCCTGTAGATTAGCATTTTGGTGCGAATGGTTAGTCTTGAACCATTAGTTTGTTAGTTGCGGGAAGTTGGTTCAAACTACCAAAGGTGGTGGCTGCCTTCCCAATGCGAGTATTTATTTCCTCGTCCAGGGATAGATTATCTGTGACGGTACTTCCCAGGTGACAAAACTTATTAACCAACTCTAAAGGCATGCTATTTAGGGTAATCGTTGGCGCTGTGATAGCCCTTTAACTCAGCGCGACTGTTTTTTAACACTTACAGTAATAGCAAATAATGCACACGCATTTGAGAGTCTATCAATCAGTCTGTAGCTGGCTTTCTGAATGCACACACCAGCCCTGCGTCGTCAGCGAATAGCAGTACTCTTATTAGGAAGCGCCTCCGCTTCCCATCCGATCCCATCCGATCTGGTGTGTACGTAAACACCCTCCGCATCCTCATCAAATGCGTGCGAAAGGAACATAGAGAAGAAGATGCCAAATAAAGTGCAAGAACCCAAACCTGCTTCACGCCATTTATGACTAGGAAGCTCTCGGACGTATATCCGTCGAACTGTACTGAACGAGTGTTCATGAAAAGAGCGGAATAGGTTACGTAGCCTGCGGGGGCAGCCATTAAACTCCAAGATTCTGTACAACTCAGATCTGCTGACAGTATCAAAAGCCTTGGTGAGATCAACAAATGCAAGGTAGAATGGCTTGTGCTGCTCTGTACATTTCTCCTGGAGTTGACGCAACGAGAATATCAGGACAACAGTCGATCGTCTGGATCTGAATCCACACTGCGCTTCAGGACATACTCTTTGTCAGAGGCGTTGCAGTCTCTTTAAGGCAGTTCTGGCGAAGAGATTTCCAAAACTTAAGAGTGACATTCCGCGGTAAGTGTTACAATCACCCTGGTCCTCATTGGTTTTGTAGAGCGTAACTTTCTTTGCATCACGCTTGCCCTGTGGAACAGTGCCATTGTCCCAGCAAAGAACGAGAAGTTGGTTTCAGATTAGGGAGCAACATAGTTTTCCCACACTTTATAACTTCAGCAAGAATCCTGTCGTTGCCAGGAGATTTCCCGCTGCCCAAGGAATCGATTGCATAGATCAACTTGCGAACTGAGGGAGCTCTGTCCAGATTGTTCATGACCGGCAGTCGGGCTACTACGTCAATGGCCGTTGTCGATACAGTGTCTTATACAAGGTTATCTGTGCCTGTAAGATTTCCTTACTGATAACATAATTATCCATATCTAGTCTATGTAGAACCTTGTTAATGTAATATGTACATAAGTATTTTCCAAACCACAGAAAAAACTATCTTTAAATTTCTCTTCAAGTGCCTTAAAGTTGTTTTCTATGCGACTTATTTTCTTTTACGGTATCCCGTCTTTCAATTTCCAAGAGTCTTGAGCGTTTTATTTTCGTCCTCCAGTTCGTCCATCCGTTTGCTTGTGTGTGTCATTGCCTCCATCAGGCCTTCCACATCCATCCGTAACGCCTTCGCACTATACTCTATGTCTAGCAAGCAAACTACCATTCGGACAATGTCGTCCAAGGACTTCCCTTGCTATCCGTGATGCTTGCAGACCGCTATCCTTATCCACCATGCTGTCTTCCGTCAGTTTTCATTCGGAAAACAGAGCGAAATTGTTCTTTTGTTTCCCCATCAACCGTTGCTTTTGAAAGGCTCCCCTGCCGACACTGTTGATCACGGCGTTCTGAACAGTACTATTTTCGCCCAAGCTGTTGCTTTGATAAAGTAATTTGACGTGAAACTGTTCTGTGTCTCTCCTGCCATTCGAACTGATTATTCCTGCATGGCCTGGGCGCTCATTGTTAGTAACATTTATTAGTCCAGCAGCACACATTCCACCGCATTTTCCACTCTCGGGTGTTCCGATCAGATAGCTAGGTGTTACCTGCCGTCGCCATCTTGATCTAATGTCTATTTCTTACTCCGATTGAAACACGATCCTGTAGGTTAGCATGAATGTGTGCGTGCGTGCAAAGTTATCTTTAGTGTAATAATAATTACTGCTCATTATTACTGACGGGCAATTATGTATGGATTTTGATATATTACTATTTCTCTTTGTTTAATATATGTTTCTGTTGCTACGCTATGTCACATACGCCACTGCCCTAGCCCAGTGCCGAATAAACGCTGAAACTGACAATCACTTGGTTTGGTTTTCCAAAAAATAACCCACGTGGCAATGTGAAAGGTAGTGAGATAACCCATATATGACTTAGTCAGGGTGAAAAAGGTAGTGCGATAACCCATGTGGCTTCGTTAGGGTGAGGAAGGTAGTGCAATAATCCATAGTTCTTGGCAACAACGAAGAAGGTAGTGTGATAACCTCTGCGACTTGGTCAGGGTGCAGAAGGTAGTGTAATGCTCCATGGGCCTTGATCCGATTGCAGAAGGTAGTGTGATGCCCTATATATGTAGCTTGGTCAGGATGCAGAAATCAGCGTCATAATTGGTCAGAGGGCGGCAGATAGTGTGATAACCCCAGTTGACAGGTTAGAGTGCATTATGAACTGTGATAACCCATGTGGCTTGGTCAGAGTGCAAAAGCTAGTGTAATAAACCATGTGGCTTGGCCAGAGCGCCGAAGGCAGTGTGATAACCAATGTGGATTGGATAGGGTGCTTTATGAAGTGTGATAACACATGTGGTTTGGTCAGAGTGCAGAAGGTAGTGTAATAACACATGTGGTTTGGTCAGAGTGCAGAAGGTAGTGTAATAAACCATGTGGTTTGGTCAGAGTGCAGAAGGCTGTGTGACAACCCATGTGGATTGGATAGGGTGCCTTATGAAGTGTAATTCCCCAAGCGGCGTATGCGCAATGCAAAAGGTGGTGTGACAACCCATGTGGCTTGGTGTGAGTGAGGCAGGCAGTTTGATAGCCCTAGTGGCTTGGTCGCAGTGAGGAATATTTTGTGATAACCTCTGTGGCTTGGTCAGAGTAAGGAAGGTAAAGTGGCAACCCATGTTACTCGGTCGGTGTGAATAAGGTAGTGTGATCACGCGTGTGGCTTGGTCAGAGTCCAGAAGGCAGTATGACAACCTCTGTGGATTGGTCATGCAGACTCATATAACAAATATTGTGACTTTGGACGTTTATTTCGGAACGGTTATCCATTACACGGTCTGGACATTGCTCTGATACAAATACTGCTGAAGATGCTTCCGTAATGTGAGCATTGCTTTTTAATGTTATGCTTAGACTTTGAAACTTAACAACCATTATTCATATTCGTTTGCCACTACTTCAGACGTGGGTTTCGACATCTCGGCATTATCATTTATGCTAAGTTGTGCTTACGTCATTTAGATCACCGAGTCCAGAAAGTGGAATAAAAGGTCTTTGCTTGAAATGGAATCTGGTTGTCCCACGTGACTGGATCAAACGGCGCAAGTCACCGGATCCACGTTGCCGATGTTGCAATCAGGAGGTCCATTGTCATTTCCACACATGCCATGCAGAAGGCCGTTGTAGTAAGCGCTGAGTGTTATGGTAACAAGGTCGTGGCCGCTGTTGTTGCCCACCGTGCCTGTCTCGCAGTAGGTGGCTGATCCCTCGCAGCCTTGGGTAGGCACTCCAAAGTCAATGGTCCAACACCCGGAAGGCTCGGGGACCAGGCAGAAGTACCAAGGTTCCGAACCCGTGCTCGTCTGGTAACATCCGTCAGCAACTATAGTGGACTGAAAGAGATGTTATCATGCGTATACAAAAGTGCACATTTGTCACGTGTAGTCACTGTCTGCAAAGCATGGATATATTTGTAGCATATTTATTATAACGTATACTCTCAGATTGATACATTTCACGCCTATGGTTATCATCGTCTGTAAAACAGTACATTTCTCGCCTTCAGAATAGCAGCCCCTTTTGTGACGCTTCGACGTACGAAATAAACGCAATCAAGCACTTGACCACATAAATAGCTATATAAATATTGATTTTATGAGCGAGATACATAATACAACAACTTGTATTACAGGGGATTGTTATCTTAGTGCGTTCATGTAAAACATTAATGGCATGACTGATAAGCGGAATTGTATCATGGCGACGCTTATATATCTGCATTTTGTCCCGGACTGTTGATAACGTAAATACAGTCAGAGAATAAATATCACCTCACTTAATAAAGTGACGTTATGAAGTGAATTACTCGCTTAATAACTTATATATTATATATAATATAATATATATATATATTATTAATAATATTTATATTAAGTTATTAAGTTATTATTGTTTTTGTATGTATCTTTACTATTCATGCATCAAGCTATTTTCACCGATGTGCAGCAGCGCACACTAATATCACATAGCCATACTCACATTCATGGACAAAAGTAATAAAATGACAAGTTAAAGCAGAATAGGCTCATAAATTTGGCAAATATCAGGTGTGACAAATGAGTCAGCTGCTACAAATCTGCCAAGGTGGCCTAAATGATACAAACCACTCACGCTCATTCCCAGGCCGTTCACTTTGACCGTTCCCTGAGGCTGTGATACGATAAACTTTCTTTCGTAATTGGACGGATTATTTTGGTCGACTCCAAATTTAATAGCCATTCGTTTAATCCTCTGCCCCAACTGGACGCTTGGGTCGACCTGTGTCCCGATATTGATCCTGAACTAGAACATGGAAAAAGTAAAATACACAATCGCATGAAAGCACGGTATTTATCCTTGGCCCGCGAAATAGTATATCTCATGCACTCGCATACGCGTACCATGTACAGTATGTTTTAGAAAATATTGTTTTCATGTTGAGTAACTAGCCAGGCCCGCATCTCAGTTGGCGTACAGTTTCCACGCAAGACGGCTTTCTCGGGGAAACCGGTTGCGAGAGGGGGCTCTTTCAAGTTGTACGTGCAAATCGTACTTTTACATGCAAAAAACTTTACAATTAATCAAATATCTTGCCTTGTAAATTTGCATAAATGCAGTGGTCGAAATTGTCACATTTAGACAGTTATTAACGTTGCATCAGTAGCATCAAATATCAAATTGTGTTCCACATCCATTATCAATAAACCGCTTATAATCCAGTTCTTATAACACAAGTTCTCCAGTATTTTTACACATAACATGTTCATAGTTACTGATGGCAATGTAAACCACTGCCATCTTAATATATATAATATATATCATTGATCCTAATGTATCTGCACTTGAGTTAAACCAGTATCGACATGACTACATGCAAGATAATGATATTTAAAAATGGCCTGATAAAATGATTTGGTTTACCATATATTTTGACATGGCAAAAATTAATAGTTTGGTAACTAATTAGAGACAAGAACTTGAAATCCAACAATGGCGGCAGCTGCATGATATGGGATACATCATTGATTTACCATAGTAATTAATCTAGCATCCCTATGTTATTTCTTTTATAAGAACTGTTTCGTTAATGTGAGATTGAATTTTCAGCCCTACCGAACCATCAAAATTGATAATTACCTGTTATAGGTAGTCAAAGTACTTCAAATAGGAAAACATGACTGTGGAACATTCTAATTTATTCGCAAAGGGTATTTTGTTATATGCTTAAGAGAATAATACAATGCTATTGATAGGTGAGCAGGCTAGCATTTTTTGTAATGTGGGCTTGAACAATCCCATCTGAACCCGCCTGTGAAAACTCAGCATTATCACTTTAAAAAAAGACGATCAAAGGTCCTGATTTTTTTTTATTATTATTTATTGTTAATTACAAAGGATAAAAATCGAGATATGGCGAAGAAAACAGTGCTCAGGACTTCAGCAATTTTCCACCACAACAGGCAAATTGTGTGCCTTTGCCTCGAAATCATAACCGTAATTACATTTTGTATGGGTGTGCAACCGTAAACAATATGAGACTACATAAGCGTCCACATTTTGTTATATCCTTCATATGGGTTTCTGAGAGGAAAACTTCTTATGGTGATGCAAACAGTGAGCCTACCTTACACTGGTCGGCATTGTTAGCCCCAACGTATGTGCTAGCCAGGTAATTGTCCACGGTGAGCATGGTGTGTGTGCTGCCAGCGTAGCCCTCCACCGCGCCAGCAGCCGATATACCCGCCTGACAGACAGCTCCCTGCGCAACTGGAGACAACCGTAAATGCACATCTTCAACTCACCCTCGTCAGCGGCCGATATTCCCACAATGCTACCTTTGAATCTGAGTAAAGACATTTCACAATGTCGCAATTTCATTTCACGTAGAATGAAATGCCGTTTCACGACCATTTGTATTCCAGGTTTGCATTAGTAAACATAAAAAACTATGTCAGAATGGATTTGCTGCTTGCGCTACATAACATTTTGTTTTTACCTATTCGGACATATATGGCATTACGACAGATATGCAGTGCACCAACGCATCACAATTGCGAAAGGATAGGACCTGCTTCAACGAGTGTAATGTGACATATAATATTATATTACAATGTTTGCCTGCTTCGCCAACAAATACCAACAAGAATGCTATAATAACCCTCGATTCATTATTCTATAGCGGATAGTCAGTTACGGAGCAGAATATAGACTCACCTGTGATGTCAGCGATGAGCACAAAGCTCGCAATTGTGAAGAACAGCGAAAGAGGCGACATATTTTCCGTGTTCTCGTTCTACAATCAAGTGATCTTTTCCTCTCGTCCTAACTAGTATATATATGTCACTTACCAACCGATTCCAATTCCAAGAATAAGTCGACGGCTCTCTCCGGTCTGTCTGATAAATGAATTTTATGGAAGATATGAGCGTTCCCTTCTTTTACAACATTAAACTTACATTAAATTATCGATAAGTGAAATTAAATCCATTGTGCGTGGAAATATTATCTCGTGATGCCGTCAAAGTTTCTTGTCAAACAAATTGCGGTAACATTGATCGCGACGGTATACAAGTCGGTGGACGAAGAAAGAATAGTTCACCAGCTGCAGGCGAATTGAAGATTTTATACTTGAGAGATGTCGTTATGTTAATCTGATTCCGTCTATCTTGTTGTACGTGGAAACATGTGGCGATGATGATAGCTCCATTTCCCCTATCGGGGACTCGTTGACAGCAGATAAAAAACCGGGCATAGAATTGCTTCTGTTCTGAGTAGATATGCAAAACGGGGAAAACGAGGGGATGGAGCTGACACTGGAGGGGGTGTAACTGACACCCGGAGAGGATCGAGTTGACACGGGGAGGGGTGGGGGAGGTGGAGCTGACAAGAGAGGGGATGGATCTGACAGGGGATGGGATGAAGCTGGTACGGCAGGGGATGAAGCTGACACAGCAGGGATAGAACTGACACGGGAGGGTATGGAGCTGACACTGGAGGTGGTGGAGCTGGCACTGGAGGGGATGGATCTGACAGGGGATGGGATGAAGCTGGTACGGCAGGGGATGAAGCTGACACGAGAGGGGATGGAGCTGACACGGGAGGGGATGGAGCTGGCACTGGAGGGGATTGAACTGACATGGGAAGGAATGCAGCTGACACGGGAGGGGATGGAGTTGACACGGGAGGGGATGGAGTTGACACGGGAGGGGATGGAGCTGACACGGGAGGGGATGGAGCTGACACGGGAGAGGATGGAGCTGACACGGGAGGGGTTGGAGTTGACACGGCAGGGCATGGAGCTGACACGGGAGGGGATGGAGCTGACACGGGAGAGGATGGAGCTGACACGGGAGGGGATGGAGCTGACACGGGAGGGGATGGAGCTGACACGGGAGAGGATGGAGCTGACACGGGAGAGGATGGAGCTGACACGGGAGAGGATGGAGCTGACACGGGAGGGGATGGAGCTGACACGGGAGGGGATGGAGCTGACACGGGAGGGGATGGAGCTGACACGGGAGGGGATGGAGCTGACACGGGAGAGGATGGAGCTGACACGGGAGGGGATGGAGTTGACACGGGAGGGGATGGAGCTGACACGGGAGGGGATGGAGCTGACACGAGAGAGGATGGAGCTGACACGGGAGGGGATGGAGTTGACACGGGAGGGGATGGAGTTGACACGGGAGGGGATGGAGCTGACACGGGAGGGGATGGAGTTGACACGGGAGGGGATGGAGCTGACACGGGAGGGGATGGAGCTGACACGGGAGGGGGTGGAGCTGACATGGGAAGGAATGCAGCTGACACGGGAGGGGATGGAGTTGACACGGGAGGGGATGGAGTTGACACGGGAGGGGATGGAGCTGACACGGGAGGGGATGGAGCTGACACGGGAGGGGATGGAGCTGACACGGGAGGGGATGGAGCTGACACGGGAGGGGATGGAGCTGACACGAGAGGGGATGGAGCTGACACTGGAGGGAATAGAGCTGACACTGGAGATGATAAAGCTGACACGGGAGGGGATAGAGCTGACACTGGAGATGATAGAGCTGACACGGGAGGGGATAGAGCTGACACGGGAGGGGATGGAGTTGACACGGGAGGGGATAGAGCTGACACTGGAGATGATAGAGCTGACACGGGAGGGGATAGAGCTGACACGGGAGGGGATGGAGTTGACACGGGAGGTAATGGAGTAGGGTGGGCACACCTGGCACGTGAGGGGGGGGGGGATGGATAAGGTGGGCGCCCACCAGACGCTTGGAGGGAGGATGGGTAAGTGTCTTTGAAGAGTCTTTATGTCATAAGGAAGGCCATAACGAACAAATGCAGGGTATAGAGTTTAGTTCCACATCCTCTAAACTTGTACAATTCGCGATCGACACTATTTCCTCTGATTTGTAATAAGCAGAGTGAAGCCGATGTAGGAAGTGCGCAATACATGACAGATCTATTAAGACCATCTGTTACTTTGTGTGAGGGTTGATATAGCAGCTGAGACTGTGTAGATAGCACTACCAACAAGAACGAAGAACATCGATCGTTATCGGCGATACGGGCGTAGTAACGTCAGTATATTGAAGAATTCTTTACCACGTCAGGCTCAGTTATATATTTCCACGGAGACTAGACATATGGGTCGATGGCTGAGTAAGTTTGTTATACCGGGAAGAAGGCTTGGTCTGGTTTCCCATCACACACAAAGCGCATCGATCATCTCCAGCTGCATCGGCCCATCCCCTTCCTGACACGGCATGGGCGGGGAAGGGGGGGGGGGCAGGCCTGATTAGTTCAATCAAACTCTCAATGGCGATAAGTATTACACAGAGAGCAACCATATTTCGACAATTTATTTTATAGCCATTATTATGTTTGCTACTATAGTAATGATAAAGTAAACAAGGAGTGTGTACAAGGGCTAAGCCGGGCCACCTAAGCCGAGCCACCTCAGTGTAGACAAGGGCTAAGCTGGGCCACCTAAGCCGGGGCCACCTTAGTGTAAACAAGGGCTATGTCAGGCCAACTCTGTGCACACAAGGGCTGAGCCGGGCCACCTAAGCCGGGCCACCTCAGTGTACACAAGGGCTAATCCGGCCGCCTAAGTCGGGATACCTCTGTGTACACAAGAGCTAAGCTGGGCCACCTAAGCGGGGCCACATCAAAGTACACAGGGGCTAAGACGGGCCACCACTGTGTACCCAAGGGCTGAGCCGGGCCACCGTTTTGTACCAAAGGGTTAAGCCGGGCCAACTCTATGTATACAAGGACTGAGCCGGGCCATCTCTTTCTACACAAAAACTGAGCCGGGCCGCCTCTGTGTGTACAAAGACTGAGCCGCGCCATCCGTCTACACAAGGACTGAGCCGGGCCAAATCTGTGTGTACAAGGAGTGAGCCGGGCCACCTTTGTGTGTACAAAGAATGAGCCGGGCCACCTTTTTACGTACAAGGACCTTGTGTAGGGCCATCTCTATGTGTACAAGGACTGAGCCGGGCCAAGTCTATGTGTACAAGGATTGAGCCGGACCAACTCTATGTGTACTCAAGGGCTAAGCCGGGCCACCTCTGCCTACACAATGACTGAACCGGGCCATCCCTGTGTGTACAAGCACTGTTTCGGGCCACCACTGAGTACGCAAGAGCTAAGCCGGGCCACATCTGTCCACACAAGGACTGAGCCGGGCCATCCCTGTGTGTACAACGACTGAGTCGGACCAAATCTATGTGTACACAAAGGTTAAGCCGGGCCACCTCTACCTAAGCAAGTATTGGATGGAGGCATCCCTGGCTGTACAAGGACTGAGCCGGGTCAACACTATCTGCACAAGCACTTTGCCGTGCCACCTCTGTGAACACAAGAGCTAACCCGGGCCACCTCTATCCACACAATGACTGATTCGGGCCACCTCTGTATGTACTAGGACTGAGCCGGGCTATAACTGTGTGTACGAGGACCGAGCCGGGCCATCTAGGTCTATACACGAACTGAGCCAGGCAGCCTCTGTGTGTACAAAGACTGAGCCGGGCCATCTGTCAGACCAAGGACTGAACCGGGCCATTCCTGTGTGTAAAAGGACTGAGCTCGGGCCAACTCTATGTGTACTCAAGGGCTAAGCTGGGCTACCTCTGCCTGCACAAGGACTGAACCGGGCCATCCAAGTGTGTACAAGGACTGACCCCGGCCACTTCTCTGTGTACACGCAGTGTGACGGGACACCTCTGAGTAAACAAGGGCTAAGCCGGGGCAACTCTGTTTACACAAGGACTGAGCCGCGCTACCTCTGTGTGTACAAGGACTGAGCCGGGCCATCTCTCTGCCCAACGACTGAGGCAAGCCACCTGTGTGTGCAGAAGGAATGAGCCGGGCCACATCTGTGTGTACAAGGACTGAACCGGGCAATCTCTGTGTGTGCAAGGACTGAGCAAGGCCGCCTCTGTCTACACAAGGATTGAGCCGGCCCCCTCTGTTTCTACAAGAACTGAGCCGGGCCATCTCTGTCTACACAAGGATTAGCCGGGCCAACTCTATGTGTACAAGGACTGAACCGGACCAACTCTATGTGTACTCAAGGGCTAAGCCGGGCCACCTCTGGCTACACAATGACTGAACCGGGCCATCCCTGTGTATACAAGCACTGTTCCGGGCCACCACTGAGTACGCAAGAGCTAAGCTGGGCCAAATCTGTCTACACAAGGACTGAGCCGGGCCATCCCTGTGTGTACAACGACTGAGTCGGACAAACTCTATGTGTACACAGAGGTTAAGCCGGGCCACCTCTACCTAAGCAAGGATTGAACGGAGCCATCCCTGGGTGTACAAGAACTGAGCCGGGTCAGCACTATCTGCACAAGCACTTTGCCATGCCACCTCTGTGAACACAAGGGCTAACCCGGGCCACCTCCCTCCACACAATGACTGAGTCGGGCCACCTTTGTGTGTACAAGAACCGAACCGGTCAACCTCTGTGTGTACAAGGACTGGGCCAGGCCGCCTCTGTCTGCCCAAAGACTGATCCGGGCTACCTCTGTAGTTACTAGGACTGAGCCGGGCTTTATCTGTGGTTACAAGGACTGAGCCCAGCCACCTATATCTACACAGGAATTGAGCCAGGCAGCCTCTGTGTGTACAAAGACTGAGCCGGGCCATCTGTCAGACCAAGGACTGAACCGGGCCATTCCTGTGTGTAAAAGGACTGAGCTCGGGCCAACTCTATATGTACTCAAGGGCTAAGCCGGGCTACCTCTGCCTACACAAGGACTGAACCCGGCCATCCATGTGTGTACAAGGACTGACCCCGGCCACCTCTCTGTGTACACGCAGTGTACCGGGACACCTCTGAGTAAACAAGGGCTAAGCCGGGGCAACTCTGTCCACACAAGGACTGAGTCGGGCTACCTCTGTGTGTACAAGGACTGAACCGGGCCATCTCTGTGTGTGCAAGGACTGAGCCGGGCCATCTCTCTGCCAAACGACTGAGGCAGGCCACCTCTGTGTGCAGAAGGACTAAGCCGGGCCACATCTGTGTGTACAAGGACTGAACCGGGCCATCTCTGTGTGTGCAAGGACTGAGCCAGGCCGCCTCTGTCTACACAAAGACTGAGCCGGGCCACTTCTGCGTGTACAAGGACTCGGCCGGGCCATCTCTGTGTGTACAAGGACTGAGCCCGGGCCATCTCTGTCTACAAAAGAACGGAGCCAGGCAGCCTCTGTATGAACAAAGACTGAACCGGGCCATCTCTGCGTATGCAAGGACTGAGCCAGGCCGCGGTCTCTCTGCACAAAGAATGAGCCGGGCCACTTCTGCGTGTACAAGGACTCAGCCGGGCCATCTCTGTGTGCACAAGTACTGAGACAGGCCGCCTCTGTCTGCACAAGGACTGAGCCGGGCCACCTCCGTGGGTACAAGGACTGAACCGGGCAATCTCTGTGTGTACAAGGACTGAGCAAGGCCGCCTCAGTCTACACAAGGATTGAGCCGGCCCCCTGTGTTTCTACAAGAACTGAGCCGGGCCATCTCTCTCTACACGGGGATTAAACCGGGCCATCTCTGTGTGTACAAGGACTGAGACAGACCATCTTTGTCTGCCAAAGGACCGAAAGGACCGGGCCATCTCAGTGTGTACAAGATTGAATCGGGCCATCACTGTGTGTACAAGGGCTGAGCCGGGCCGTCTATGTGTGTCCAAGGACTGAGCCAGACCATATCTTTGTGTACAAGAATTTGGCCGGGCCGTCACTGTCTACACAAGAATTGAGCCACGCCGTCTCTGTGTGTACAAAGACTGGGCCACGCCGCCTCTGTGTGTAGAAAGACTGGGCCACGTCGCCTCTGTGTGTACAAAGACTGAGCCAGGCCATCTGTCTGGCAAAGAACTGAGCTGGGCCGCCGCTGTGTGTAAAAGGATTGAGCCGGGCCATCTCTGTCTACACAAGAACTGAGCCGGGCCACCTCTGCATGTACAAGGACCGTGCCGGGCCATTTCTGTGTGCAAAGGTGCTCAGGCGGGCCACCTCTGTCTACACAAGGACTGAGCCGGGCCATCGCTGTGTGTACAAGGAGTGAACCGGGCTATCTCTGTTTGTACAAGGATTGAGCCAGGCCGCCTCTGTATGTCCAAGGACTGAGCCAGACCATCTCAGTGTGTACAAGAATTGAGCCGGGCCGTCACTGTCTACACACGAATAGAGCCACGCCGACCCTGTGTGTACATAGACTGAGCCGGGCTATCTCTGTGTTTACAAGGACTGTGTCGGGCCACCTCTGTCTACACAAGGATTGAGCCGGGCCCCCTCTGTGTGTGCAAGGAATTAACTGGGACATTTCTATGTGTACAAGGTCTGAGCCGAACCATCTGTGTTTGCCAAAGGACCCAGCAGGGCCATCTCTGTCTACACAAGAACTGAGCCGGGCCACCTCTGCGTGTACAAGGACCGTGCCGGGCCAATTCTGTGTACAAAGGTGCTAAGGCAGGCCACCTCTGTCTACACAAGGACTGAGCCGGGCCATCGCTGTGTTTATAAGGAGTGAACCGGGCTATCTCTGTTTGTACAAGGACTGAGCCAGGCCGCCTCGGTGTGTCCAAGGACTGAGCCAGACTATCTCTTTGTGTACAAGAATTGAGCCGGGCCGTCACTGTCTACACAAGAATTGAGCCACGCCGCCTCTGTGTGCACATAGACTGGGCCACGCCGTCTCTGTGTGTACAAAGACTGGCCCACGCCGCCTCTGTGTGTACAAAGACTGAGCCAGGCCATCTCTATCTGCCAAAGGAACGAGCCTGGACATCTCTGCGTGTACACGACTGAATCGGGCCTCCTCTGTGTGTGCAAGGACTGAGCCAGGCCGCCTCAGTCTGCACAATGACTGAGCCAGCCCCCTCTATTTGTCCAAGGACTGAGCCGGGCCATCTCTGTCTATACAAGGATTAAGCCGGGCCATCTCTATGTGTACAAGATTGATTCGGGCCATCACTGTGTGTACAAGGATTGAGCCAGGCCGCCTCTGTGTGTCCAAGGATTGAGCCAGACCATCTCTGTGTGTACAAGAATTGAGCCGGGCCGTCACTGTCTACACAATAATTGAGCCACGCCGTCTCTGTGTGTACAAAGACTGATCCGGCCCATCTGTCTGCCAAATAACTGACCTGGGCCAAAGCTGTGTGTACAAGGACTGAGCCGGGCCACCTCTGTGTTTACATGGACTGTGCCGGGCCACCTCTGTCTACACAAGGACTGAGTCGGGCCACCTCTGTGTGTACAAGAAATAAACTGGGGCATCTCTATGTGTACAAGGACTGAGCCAGGCCGCCTCTGTGTGTGCAAGGCCTGAGCCAGGCCGCCTCTGTCTACACAAGGACTGAGCCGGGCCATCTCTGTGTGTACAAGGAATGAGCCGGGCCATCGCTCTGTGTACAAGGATTGAGCCGGGCCATTTCTGTCTGCCAAAAGACCGAGCCGGGCCATCTCTGGCTACACAAAAACTGAGCCAGACCACCTCTGCGTGTACAAGGACCGTGCCGGGCCACCTCTGTGTACACAAGGGCTGAGCCGGGCCTTCGCTGTGTGCATAAGGAGAGAACCGGGCCATCTCTGTGTGTACAAGGACTGAGCCAGGCCGCCTCTGTATGTCCAAGGACTGAGCCAGACCATCTCTGTGTGTACAAGAATTGAGCCGGGCCATCACTGTCTACACAAGAATAGAGCCACGCCGACCCTGTGTGTACAAAGACTGAGCCGGGCTATCTCTGTGTTTACAGGGACTGTGCCGGGCCACCAATGTCTACACAAGGACTGAGACGGGCCATCGCTGTGTGTACAAGGAGTGAACCGGGCTATCTCTGTTTGTACAAGGACTGAGCCGGGCCGTCTATGTGTGTCCAAGGACTGAGCCAGACCATCTCTGTGTGTACAAGAATTGAGCCGGGCCATCACTGTCTACACAAGAATAGAGCCACGCCGACCCTGTGTGTACAAAGACTGAGCCGGGCTATCTCTGTGTTTACAGGGACTGTGCCGGGCCACCAATGTCTACACAAGGACTGAGACGGGCCATCGCTGTGTGTACAAGGAGTGAACCGGGCTATCTCTGTTTGTACAAGGACTGAGCCAGGCCGCCTCGGTGTGTCCAAGGACTGAGCCAGACTATCTCTTTGTGTACAAGAATTGAGCCGGGCCGTCACTGTCTACACAAGAATAGAGCCACGCCGACCCTGTCTGTACAAAGACTGGGCCACGCCGCCTCTGTGTGTACAAAGACTGGGCCACGTCGCCTCTGTGTGTACAAAGACTGAGCCAGGCCATCTGTCTGGCAAAAAATGAGCTGGGCCGCCGCTGTGTGTAAAACGATTGAGCCGGGCCATCTCTGTCTGCCAAAGGAACGAGCCGGGCCACCTCTACCTACACAAGGACTGAGCCGGGCCATCCCTGGGTGTACAAGGACTGAGCCGGGCCATATCTGTGTGTACAAGCACTGTGCTAGGCCACCTCTGTGTACACAAGGGCTAAGCCAGGGCCACCTGTCTAGACAGGGACTGAGCCGCGTCATCCCTGTGTGTACTAGGACTGAGCCGGGTCATCTCTGTGTGTACAAGGACCGAGCCTTGCCGTCTGCCTCACCAAGGACTGAGCCGGGCCATATCTGTTTGTACTAGGACTGAGCCAGGCCGCCTTTCTGTGTACAAAGACTGAGCCGGGTCATCTGTCTGCCCAAGGACTGAGCCGGGCCATATCTTTGTGTACAAAGACTAAGCCAGGCCGCCTCTGTCTACACAAGGACTAAGCCTTGCCATATCTGTGTGTACAAGGACTGAACCCCGCCATCTCTGTGTGTACAAGGACTGAGCAGGACCGTCTCTGTGAGTAGAAGGACTGGACCGGGCCATCACTGCGTGTATAGAGACTGAGCCGGGCCGCCTCTGTGTGTACAAGGACTGCGCCGGGCCAACTCTATGTGTACTCAATGGCTAAGCCGGGCCACCTCTGCCTGCGCAAGGATTGAGCTGGGCCACCTCTGTGTCCACAAAGACTTTGTCGGGCCACCTCTGTATACACAAGGGCTAAGCCGGGCCACCTCTGTGGGTAAAAGGACTGAACCGGGTCATCTCTGTGTGTACAAAGTCTGAACCAGGCTACCTCTGTGTGTACAATGACTGAGCCAGGCCGCCTCTGTCTACACAAGGACTAAGCCTTGCCATCTCTGTGTGCACAAGGACTGAACCCCGCCATCTCTGTGTGTACAAGGACTGAGCAGGACCGTCTCTGTGTGTAGAAGGACTGAACTGGGTCACTGCTTGTATAGAGACTGAGCCGGGCCGCTTCTGTGTGTGCAAGACTGAGGCAGGCCGCTTCTGTGTGTACAAGGACTGAGTCGGGCCAACTCTATGTGTACTCAATGGCTAAGCCGGGCCACCTCTGCCTGCACAAGGACTGAGCCGGGCCATCCCTGTGTGTACAAAGATTGAGCCGGGCCAACTCTGTGTGCACAAGGACTGTGACGGGCTACCTCTGTGAACACAAGGGCATACCCGGGCCGCCTCTGTCAACACAAAGACTGAGCCGGACCATCTCTGTGTGTATAAGGACTGAGCCGGGCCACCTCTGTGTGTACAAGCATTGAGCCGGGCCAACTGTCTGCCCACGAACTGAGCAAGGCCGCCTCTGTGTGTACAAAGAATGAGCAGGGCCATCGGTCTGCCCAAGGACTGAGCCGGGGCATCTCTGTGTGTACAAGGACTGAGCCAGGCCGCCTATGCGTGTGCAAGGACAAAACCGGGCCATCTTTGTGTGTGAAACGAGTCAGGCCGCCTTTGTCTACACAAGGACTGAACCCGGCCATCACTGTGTGTATAGAGGACTGAGCCGGGCCATCTCTGTGCACACAAGGGTTAAGCCGGGCCACCTCTGTCTACACAAGGACTGAACCAGGCCACCTCTATGTTTACGAGGACTGAGCCGTGGCATCTCTGTGTGTACAAGGACTGAGCCGGGCCATCTCTGTCTATACAAGAACTGATCCAGGCCGCCTCTGTGTGTACAAAGAGTGAGCCGGTCCATCTGTCTGCACAACTGAGCCGGGCCGTGTCTGTTTGTACAAAGACTGAGCCAGGCCACCTCTATGTTTACAAGGACTGAGCCGGGCCACCTCTGTGTGTACAAGGACTGAGCCGGACCACCCCTGTGCACACAAGGGCTATGGCAGGCCACCCCTGTTTACACAAGGGCTAAGCCGTGCCACTTCTGTGTACACAAGGGTTAAGCCGGGCCACCTATGTGTACACAAGGACTGAGCCTCTGTGTAAAGAAAGGGCTACTCCAGGCCACCTCTATGTGCACAAGGGCTAAGCCGGGCCGCCTCTGTGTATGCATTGACCAATCCCCGAGACGCGATCTAAGCAAACGGAAGACACTTTCCGTGTTGATCGCTAACGTATCGACCATACAAACCTAACCGTAGACTTCTTAGTAGTCTAAAAAATATCCCGTACATATACATGGACAACAACGTTCTGCTGTAATTTGGGATTGAACCAAATCAGAGCCTTTAGCGAATCAACCGTCCAAATCATCCAGTCACCGAACATGATACTTGTCGTCCTGATTATTGCCGTAGAACACAGGACTGACTCGTAAGTGAAATATACAAATGCTAGTCACAAACATATTTAGAGAAGTGCCAATGCTACAATGCCAAAACAAATGCCCACTTATTGCTAATCAATTCGAACCTCAAATACCGAATCCACTTGGATCCACCGGAGATAAGAAAAAAAAAACAATGTCAAGGAATAAAGTCGCATTGTCTATTTTATTCATTTGCAAATTAACACATACTGAGCCATAATATGAGTAAAACGCTTGATTCCACTACTTTAACATTTAGCACTCTCTATGCAATCACTCTCAAAATCACCGAAGAAATTGTTTTTCGACACAAAGCACCGTCTTCCTAACTAACCCTCTCTTCTTCCCATTACATAATCATAAGTAGTGTGCGACACATGGACATGTTCTCTGACGTCACAGCATGTCCGCCGGCGGTGTTGTCCCTGGCCTGCACGGCTGGAGTCGCGGCACCTAACCTGAGGGCCCCTGAGGGGGGGGGGGGGGTAGCCATGTCGCGTGTCGATTTTAAGAAAAAGGTCCATGTCGCGTGTCGATTTTAAGAAAAGGTCCATGTCGCGTGTCGATTTTAAGAAAAGGTCCATGTCGCGTGTCGATTTTAAGAAAAGTTCCATGTCGCGTGTCGCTAAGTCTTATGTCGCATGTCGATTCTAAGACAACCCCAATGTCGCGTTGTCGATTTTAAAAATCGCCGTTTCGCCGTGTCGAAAAAGCCCCTATGGGGCCCTAACCTGGTGATGGGCTATGGCGGAGCGCCTTTCTACATGGACTACAACTTACATTCGTAGCCAGTAGCTACATGGACACCACCGACCAATGCAGTGCAAGCATATAACACTCGCTATGCAATCACTCTCAAAATCACCGAAGAAATTGTTTTCCGAAAAAGCACCGTCCTCCTAACTAAACCTCTCTTCTTCCCACTAAATACAAATACCTAGCAGTTATATTTGATGAATACCTAGAATTCTTATAATGCTCAGAGACACTAGCAGATGCCAGTGGCAGGGCTCTGTCTGCCATTATAGCGCATTTTAAGACCGTGAAGAATATCGGGTTCCACACATATAGCAAATTGTATGAAGCAGGGGTAGTACCAATCATGGATTATGGCTCTGGAGTGTGGGGATACGGTCGTTTTCCTAAATGCAATAATGTCCAAAATCGAGCACTGAGATACTTCATGGGTGTGCTCAAGTTTGCACCAATAGCAGCAGTAAATGGGGAAATGGGATGGATGTTATCTAGATTCAGAAGACATTTATCAATGCGGAAATTATGGAATGAATTAATTAAAATGCCCGATTACTGACTCCCCAAAACAGTTTTTAATTGGGAATTGAGTCTAAACTGTAACTGTTGGTGCACTAGTATAGGAAATATTTTTAGCAATATTGGACAGTCTCGGGTATTTGTAACCCAGAGCCAGTGTACCATGGAAGTATCCCGTCAATGTTTAATTGATTTACAACAAGTTAATTGGCGTGCTGAGGTAGAAACGAAGCCGAAATTGCGTACCTACGTTAAGTTTAAAGAGTGCTTTGGTACAGAGAAATATCTCGTCGTGTTATTCCAACAAGCCGGAAAGATCACTCCTTGCATAGCTGCGCTGTGAAGTGTTACCTATCGAAATAGAAACCGGAAGGTACAAATTAATGGTTGACCCCTCCACAGGGAAGTATCGCAAACTGCGGCCTGAAGAACGAATTTGTAGTCTTTGTTCTATGGGAGAAATTGAAAACAAGGTTCATTTTGTATGTGTTTGTAACGTATATAGGTCATACAGAGAAACGTTGTATAAACACGCATCAAATGTCTATCCTACATTTAACCTCTTGGACAAAAAAGATCAACTTATATCTCTGTTACAATATTGTTGGAAGCCTCTGACAACTTATCTATCAGCAGCATGGCATATCAGGGATAATCGGTTGTATCGTTGAGTGATGGTTATATGTGCTATATGTTTCATTTGTCTGTCACGGTTAGCATAGTTATCTGCATATTATATTAATATTAGACCGAGTGAGATTACAAATGATGAAGATTATATTGTTCAATCCCATCCAATAATATGGTTCAATTTGAAGTCACTTATAAGCCATGATGGCTAGGTGAGCTGTATATTTCTGTTAATTTTCTTGCGTGTGTGTTGTATTATTGAACTCGCAAGTGACTATAATGAACGAAAATATCTATCTATCTATCTACATAATCATAAATAGTGTGCGACACATGAACATCATCACACAAATATCCGCTCTCTTCTGACTCCTCTCCATTCGGCCCTCGACAAATCCTTCAACGAGAGGCAGACATTCGCCATTGTACATTAATCGCTCAAATCTTGTCAGGAAATTACTGGAACCGCATGTCAGCACCAAAAACATATAAATCCAATCTGACACTTATTGACGAAAACGACGAGACCTCGTCAAGGGTACTCGGGCGGTTTGTGACACACAATTTACAACCGATGGCCGAAACGATGATGACTGATGCCTAGGGCACGTTTGTATGACTATGCTTATCCAAAACACGCCCCGCTGTACATTATTAAGACAACGGGCATTATTGGTAGCTTGACATTGGATACGGTAGCAAATTTGACAACGGTAAAATTTGATTCACAAAAAATATTAATATTAGGATACAACCAAGCAAATTAGCCCCAATAAGAACGCAGTTGCGATAAAGAATAGGTTGTGCGACCGTGACCTTACTGTAGCCTTGACCCTTACTGTAGCCTTGACCCTTCGACATGTGACATCAACGAAGGCGTCATCTGTGCCCACAACTAAATTAATGTTGTATGCAATGATTCATTTGTTTCACTTGGCTGCATGAAGAAATTGAGAAGACACTACTTCAACCAAACTGCTCCCGCACGATGTCGGTTGGCATCCGTCCGTCTGCGAAAGACGATGGATTTGCAGCTTTTTTTGGTTTAAGTAATGATTTGCTGCGCGGCATTTGCGCTTACGACTGAATAAGCCTATCTGTAACAGACAGAGCTTACCGCAGTCGTCGCATCGATGGCTTGTTGTTTAAGTCTTGCTTATTACTCACTGGACGCCTAGAAAGGCGTTTCAACTCCAGTTTCTTAACCCAGAGCCCGACGTGGTGGTCTTTTCTCTCAACCACGAGACTTGCCCATAACGTTATATATATTCCAGTATAAATATGCCATCTGTTTCATTTTCTACCCGCGTCTTGGACTGTCCGTAAATATATTAGTGTCATACTACTGTCCAGAATTCTCTATTCATTACATTTATGATTAACTATGGTGTATGTGTTAATTGAACTGGCAGATCTGCGGAACCGAAACCCACAAACCAGCTCTCTTGACATTTTCATGGTTTCCAGCAAACCAGTTTCGGTTTATCTCGTGTCGAACAGTCAGTTCGCCAAACCGGTTTGGGCTTCATATAAATCGAACACGCCCTAAGCGACACGGATCAATCAAATATAAAATTATGGCACATAATTTGTTTGGTTGAGCGGCAGTCGTGTAGGGTAGAGACCGCGCCAAGAGGCGACGTCACGATCTCTGGGCGTTTGGACTGAGGTCACGAGATCAGGTGTGATTTATGTTGCTGTTGTCAAGAACACGTAGAAACGGGCACGTCTAGGTTTGCAGAATGCGAAGTCGTAAAACGCTGTACGTTGGCTCCACAAGCCCTGCCACTTGACTATGCAAAGAAACACATGTTTACCCACTGTTGGTTTTGCGGTACTCGGGCGGCCGGTCTCCTGGGAGCTGCCACTGCACTCCACATGCTACCCAACAGCGGAATAAATTTACCTCTTCGCAACTTCGCGACTGCGGGAAGCCCTGTCGGTCACAGATAGGCTTGTTCAGTCATAAGCGCAAATGCCGCGACGTAAATCGTGTCACTTGAAATCTAACAAAGCTGCAAAAATCCATCATCTTTCGTAGACAGACGGATGCCAACCAACGGTTAACAGTGAACATCAACTATCCTGCAATTTATGCGGAGTCGGCTGTATATCACATTTGTTTTACAGCTTCCATGAAAACACCTCCTGTTATCGCTAGATCACTTTAAGCTGAACGCGCCAAAAAAAGCGAAACGACGCCTGAAATTTTACAGAGAAAATCTATCAAATTCAAGCGCTCAAGTCTCCTTGAAGTGCGTGAACGGACAACTGTTTTGTTACAGATCAATTAAGTAGCATTCAGGTACTTTACTGCATGTTATTAAATTCAACTAATCAAGGCAAACAGTGTGCAGAAATATGGGTTCTACTTACCGTTTGGCAGAACATTGCTTGGTCGTCACTCTGGCCAGAACGTGTTCACATCGGAGAATTATTTACTCCGGAGAAAAAGCCCCAAGCGCTAATCTCGTGACTGTGTCGGAGATGGATGGCTGCCTATTGCTTCCTGCATCTTCAAATTGTGTGAAGCGTATGGAAAGCCCATACATAGGATAGCACATGCCCCATATTAGGTATGGTATTGGAACTCACGACCAATTGATATGCGGTATGGTGGCCCAGGGCACTGCCTCACGAAGGCATATTTCTATGAAGCTGGGTCTCTCTTTGTTCATGGATGGAGCTGGGTCGATTTGTCCTTGTCTATGGACAGGACTGGGTATATTTGTCCTTTTATATAGACAGGGCTGGGTATATTTGTCCTTTTATATAGACAGGACTGGGTATATTTGTCCTTTTATATAGGCAGGGCTGGGTATATTTGTCCTTTTATATACACAGGACTGGGTATATTTGTCCTTTTATATAGACAGGGCTGGGTATATTTGTCCTTTTATATAGACAGGACTGGGTATATTTGTCCTTTTATATAGACAGGGCTGGGTATATTTGTCCTTTTATATAGACAGGGCTGGGTATATTTGTCCTTTTATATAGACAGGGCTGGGTATATCTGTCCTTTTATATAGACAGGACTGGGTATATTTGTCCTTTTATATAGACAGGGCTGGGTATATCTGTCCTTTTATATAGACAGGACTGGGTATATTTGTCCTTTTATATAGACAGGACTGGGTATATCTGTCCTTTTATATAGACAGGACTGGGTATATTTGTCCTTTTATATAGACAGGGCTGGGTATATCTGTCCTTTTATATAGACAGGACTGGGTATATTTGTCCTTTTATATAGACAGGGCTGGGTATATCTGTCCTTTTATATAGACAGGACTGGGTATATTTGTCCTTTTATATAGACAGGACTGGGTATATCTGTCCTTTTATATAGACAGGGCTGGGTATATCTGTCCTTTTATATAGACAGGGCTGGGTATATTTGTCCTTTTATATAGACAGGGCTGGGTATATTTGTCCTTTTATATAGACAGGGCTGGGTATATTTGTCCTTTTATATAGACAGGACTGGGTATATCTGTCCGTGTTCATATACAGAGCTACGTCTATCTGTCCTTGCATATAGATAGAGCTAGGTCTATCGGTCCTGGTCTATAGACAAAGCTAAGTCTATGTGTCCTTGTCTATGAATAGGGTTACGTATATCTGTCCTTGTCTATAGACAGATTGAGCTAGGTTTATCTGTCTATGAACAGAATTGGGTCTATCTGTCCTTGTCTATGAATAGAGCTGGGTCTATCTGTCCTTGGCTACCAGACCCGGTTTAGTGCCTTAATTTTGGCTAGATGACTGTGGTGTTTGAATGCATCCTTGTGCTGAATTAGTTTTTAGGGGAGTGGCACAAGCATTGATATGTGGTAATGGCTGGAAAGTTAGCGGCCTAGCAAGTTCGACAGTCAGTGCCCAGGCCTGCCAGTTAGGCCCGAACCTGGATTTCAAAGCAGTACGCGATAGTAAACCTCCTTGTTGCAGCCTGGAGCGATGCAATACAAGCATTAAAACAACTGTAGCTGCCATGGGAGAATGTGAAAACCTATCAAAGTATTATGTATTCAACGAGTTATTAAACATTCGTGTGAATTGTTAAGGTTAAGGACTCCAGCTTACCGAAAGCTTGTTATGAGATTTTGTGCAACCTTGACAAGGCTGGAAGAATTACATGGGCTACCGGCGTTCGAAACACTCTCTATAGACTAGGTGTTGGTATTTGTTGGATAACTCAGGAGATGGGACCTGTTAAAATGTTTATTAGTGAAATTAGGCAGAGATTACATGTAAACGTTAGCGCAATATAAATCCTTGCTAGAACCAAAATCGTATTTAACGCATATCACCAGTGAGTCACAGAAAAGCTTTAGCAAGGTTGACATGTTGTGCTCACGATTTAGAGATAGAGACAGGAAGACCCAAAAAATTAGACAGAGAGGACAAATGTTGCAAATATTGTGCTAGATTTGTTGAAATTGCTGTTGAAGAAGAATACCATTTTGTTATGATTTGCCACTTTATATTCGGTATCTAGAACCAATTCACTTCCACAATATCTCATCAAATATTTAACGAGTACCAACTTTACTGATCTTATGTGTAACCTGGATCAAATCATAATAAAAACCTTAGCCGAATTTGTATATGAAATCAGCGCCCAGAGACTCGCCGCTTTGGAAACTTGTAAACTGTATATATGTACCATTGGCGTTGGGCGTAAAGTACTTTAATAAACTGTATATATATATTAAAACACGAAGTAATGGGTCTCTGCCCACCCAACCCGGGGAAGAACCCGGCTAAGGCACATGCCTGACAGTAAGTCACAAAACTGGCCAAACATTGTGGGCTATAACTGCGTCATTTTTTGTGTACATATTTGTGGAACATTCAGATGTAACACGGGCATACTATATCATAGTTCTCTGCACGATAGAACGCAAGAAGACCTGAGCTTAGTATATACTAAGTAACCGCTAGTTACTGGGATGATGAGGTCCTAATCACATATGTTGTCCAAGTATCCAGTCTACGAATAGGGCTGGGTCGATCTGTCCTTGTTTATGAACAGGACTGGGTATATCACAAGGTCCTTATCCATAGAGAGCTGGGTCTATCTGTCCGTGTCTATAGACAGACATAGCTAGATCTATCTGTTCTTGTCTGTAGATGGACAACGCTAGGTCTATCTGTCCTTATCCATAGACAGCACTAGGTCTACCTGTCCTTGTCTGTAGATAGACAGAGCTAGGTCTATCTGCACTTATCCATAGACAGCGGTAGGTCTGTATGTCCTTATCCACAGACAGCGCTAGGTATATGTACTTAAGCATAGACAGAGCTAGGTCTATCTGTCCTTGTCTGTAGATAGACAGAGCTAGGTCTATCTGTCCTTGTCTGTAGATAGACAGAGCTAGGTCTATCTGTACTTATCCATAGACAGCGCTAGGTCTATATGTCCTTATCCATAGACAGCGCTAGGTCTATATGTCCTTATCCATAGACAGCGCTAGGTCTATATGTCCTTATCCATAGACAGCGCTAGGTCTATATGTCCTTATCCATAGACAGAGCTAGGTCTATCTGTACTTATTCATAGACAGCGCTAGGTCTATATGTCCTTATTCATAAACAGAGCTATGTCTATTTGTACTTATCCATAGACAGCGCTAGGTCTATATGTCCTTATCCATAGACAGCGCTAGGTCTATCTGTCCTTGTCTGTAGATAGACAGAGCTAGGTCTATCTGTACTTATTCATAGACAACGCTAGGTCCATCTGTCCTGGTCTGTAGATAGACAGCGCTAGGTCCATATGTCCTTATCCATAGACAGCGCTAGGTCTATATGTCCTTATCTATAGACAGAGCTAGGTCTATCTGTCCTTGTCTGTAGATAGACAGAGCTAGGTCTATCTGTACTTATTCATAGACAACGCTAGGTCTATCTGTCCTTGTCTGTAGATAGCGCTAGGTCTATCTGTACTTATCCATAGACAGCGCTAGGTCCATATGTCCTTATCCATAGACAGCGCTAGGTCTATATGTCCTTATCCATAGACAGCGCTGGGTCTATATGTCCTTATCCATAGACAGCATTAGGTCTATCTGTCCTAATCTATAAACAGCGCTAGGTCTATCTGTCCTTGTCTGTAGATGGACAGAGCTAGGTCCATCTGTCCTTGTCTGTAGATGGACAGAGCTAGGTCTATCTGTACTTATCCGTAGACAGCGCTAGCTCTATATGTCCTTATCCATATTCAGCGCTATGTCTATATGTCCTTATCCATAGACAGCGCTAGGTCTATATGTCCTTATCCATAGACAGAGCTAGGTCTATCTGTACTTATCCATAGACAGCACTAGATCTGTCTGTACTTATCCATAGACAACGCTAGGTCTATATGTCCTAATACATAGACAGCGCTAGGTCTATCTGTCCTTGTCTGTAGATGGACAGCCGTAAGTCTATCTGTACTTATGCATAGACAGCGCTAGGTCTATCTGTACTTATCCATAGACAGCGCTAGGTCTATATGTCCTTATCCACAGACAGCGCCAGGTCTATTTGTCCTTATCTATAGACAGCGCTAGGTCTATATGTCCTTATCCGTAGACAGCGCTAGGTCTATCTGTCCTTATCCATATTCAGCGCTATGTCCATATGTCCTTATCCATAGACAGCGCTAGGTCTATATGTCCTTATCCATAGACAGAGCTAGGTCTATCTGTACTTATCCATAGACAGCACTAGGTCTATCTGTCCTTATCCATAGACAGCGCTAGGTCTATATGTCCTAATCCATAGACAGCGCTAGGTCTATCTGTCCTTGTCTGTAGATGGACAGCCGTAAGTCTATCTGTACTTATCCATAGACAGCGCTAGGTCTATCTATATATATCCATAGACCGCGCTAGGTCTATATGTCCTTGTCTGTAGATAGACAGCGCTAGGTCTATCTGTACTTATCCATAGACAGCGCTAGGTCCATATGTCCTTATCCATAGACAGCGCTAGGTCTATATGTCCTTATCCATAGACAGCGCTAGGTCCATATGTCCTTATCCATAGACAGCGCTAGGTCTATATGTCCTTATCCATAGACAGCGCTGGGTCTATATGTCCTTATCCATAGACAGCATTAGGTCTATCTGTCCTAATCTATAAACAGCGCTAGGTCTATCTGTCCTTGTCTGTAGATGGACAGAGCTAGGTCCATCTTTCCTTGTCTGTAGATGGACAGAGCTAGGTCTATCTGTACTTATCCGTAGACAGCGCTAGCTCTATATGTCCTTATCCATATTCAGCGCTATGTCTATATGTCCTTATCCATAGACAGCGCTAGGTCTATATGTCCTTATCCATAGACAGAGCTAGGTCTATCTGTACTTATCCATATACAGCACTAGGTCTATCTGTCCTTATCCATAGACAGCGCTAGGTCTATATGTCCTAATCCATAGACAGCGCTAGGTCTATCTGTCCTTGTCTGTAGATGGACGACGCTAGGTCTATCTGTACTTATCCATAGACAGCGCTAGATCTGTCTGTACTTATCCATAGACAACGCTAGGTCTATATGTCCTAATACATAGACAGCGCTAGGTCTATCTGTCCTTGTCTGTAGATGGACAGCCGTAAGTCTATCCGTACTTATGCATAGACAGCGCTAGGTCTATCTGTACTTATCCATAGACCGCGCTAGGTCTATATGTCCTTATCCACAGACAGCGCCAGGTCTATTTGTCCTTATCTATAGACAGCGCTAGGTCTATATGTCCTTATCCGTAGACAGCGCTAGGTCTATCTGTCCTTGTCTGTAGATAGACAGAGCTAGGTCTATCTGTCCTTGTCTGTAGATAGACAGCGCTAGGTCTATATGTCCTAATCCATAGACAGCGCTAGGTCTATCTGTCCTTGTCTGTAGATGGACAGCCGTAAGTCTATCTGTACTTATCCATAGACAGCGCTAGGTCTATCTATATATATCCATAGACCGCGCTAGGTCTATATGTCCTTGTCTGTAGATAGACAGCGCTAGGTCTATCTGTACTTATCCATAGACAGCGCTAGGTCCATATGTCCTTATCCATAGACAGCGCTAGGTCTATATGTCCTTATCCATAGACAGCGCTAGGTCCATATGTCCTTATCCATAGACAGCGCTAGGTCTATATGTCCTTATCCATAGACAGCGCTGGGTCTATATGTCCTTATCCATAGACAGCATTAGGTCTATCTGTCCTAATTTATAAACAGCGCTAGGTCTATCTGTCCTTGTCTGTAGATGGACAGAGCTAGGTCCATCTGTCCTTGTCTGTAGATGGACAGAGCTAGGTCTATCTGTACTTATCCGTAGACAGCGCTAGCTCTATATGTCCTTATCCATATTCAGCGCTATGTCTATATGTCCTTATCCATAGACAGCGCTAGGTCTATATGTCCTTATCCATAGACAGAGCTAGGTCTATCTGTACTTATCCATAGACAGCACTAGGTCTATCTGTCCTTATCCATAGACAGCGCTAGGTCTATATGTCCTAATCCATAGACAGCGCTAGGTCTATCTGTCCTTGTCTGTAGATGGACGACGCTAGGTCTATCTGTACTTATCCATAGACAGCGCTAGATCTGTCTGTACTTATCCATAGACAACGCTAGGTCTATATGTCCTAATACATAGACAGCGCTAGGTCTATCTGTCCTTGTCTGTAGATGGACAGCCGTAAGTCTATCCGTACTTATGCATAGACAGCGCTAGGTCTATCTGTACTTATCCATAGACAGCGCTAGGTCTATATGTCCTTATCCACAGACAGCGCCAGGTCTATTTGTCCTTATCTATAGACAGCGCTAGGTCTATATGTCCTTATCCGTAGACAGCGCTAGGTCTATCTGTCCTTGTCTGTAGATAGACAGAGCTAGGTCTATCTGTCCTTGTCTGTAGATAGACAGCGCTAGGTCTGCCTGTTTTTATCCATAGACAGCGCTATGTCTGTCTGTCCTTATCCATAGACAGCGCTAGATCTGTCTGTCCTGATCTATCAACAGCGCTAGATCTGTCTGTCCTGATCTATAGACAGCGCTTGGTATATCTGTCCTTATCTATAGACAGCATTAGGTCTATCTGTCCTTGTCTGTAGATAGACAGAGCTAGGTCTATCTGTCCTTGTCTGTAGATAGACAGCGCTAGGTCTATCTGTACTTATCCATAGACAGCGCTAGGTCTATATGTCCTTATCCATAGACAGCGCTAGGTCTATATGTCCTTATCCATAGACAGCGCTAGGTCTATATGTCCTTATCTATAGACAGAGCTAGGTCTATCTGTCCGTGTCTGTAGATAGACAGAGCTAGGTCTATCTGTACTTATCCATAGACAGCGCTATGTCTATATGTCCTTATCCATAGACAGCGCTAGGTCTATATGTCCTTATCTATAGACAGAGCTAGGTCTATCTGTCCTTGTCTGTAGATGGACAGCCGTAGGTCTATCTGTACTTATCCATAGACAGCGCTAGGTCTATCTGTACTTATCCATAGACAGCGCTAGGTCTATATGTCCTTGTCTGTAGATAGACAGAGCTAGGTCTATCTATCCTTGTCTGTAGATAGACAGGGCTAGGTCTACCTGTTTTTATCCATAGACAGCGCTATGTCTGTTTATCCTTATCTATAGACAGCGCTAGGTATATCTGTCCTTATCCATAGACAGCGCTAGACCTGTCTGTCCTTATCCATAGACAGCGCTAGATTTGTCTGTCCTTATCTATAGACAGCGCTGGGTCTATCTGTCCTGATCTATAGACAGAACTAGGTCTATCTGTCCTGATCTATAAACAGCGCTAGGTTTATCTGTCCTGATCTATCAACAGCGCTAGATCTGTCTGTCCTTATCTATAGACAGCGCTGGGTCTATCTGTCCTTATCTATAGACAGCATTAGGTCTATCTGTCCTGATCTATAAACAGCGCTAGATCTGTCTGTCCTTGTCTGTAGATGGACAGAGCTAGGTCTATATGTCCTTGTCTGTATATGGACAGAGCTAGGTCTATCTGTCCTTGTCTCTAGATAGACAGCGCTAGGTCTATCTGTACTTATCCATAGACAGCGCTAGGTCTAGCTGTACTTATCCATAGACAGCGCTAGGTCTATCTGTCCTGATCTATAAACAGCGCTGGGTCCATCTGTCCTGATCTATAGACAGCACTAGGTCTATCTGTCCTGATCTATAGACAGCACTAGTTCTATCTGTCCTGATCTATAGACAGCACTAGGTCAATCTGTCCTTATCTATAGACAGGATTAGGTCTATCTGCCCTTACCCATAGACAGCGCTAGTTCTATCTGCCCTTACCCGTAAACCACGATAGGTCTATCTGTCCTGATCTATAGACAGCGCTGGGTCTACCTGTCCTGCTCTATAGACAGCGCTAGGTTTATCTGTTCTTGTCTATGAACCGGGTGGAGTCTGTCTGTCCTTGTCTATGAACCGGGTGGAGTCTATCTGTCCTTATCCATAGACAGCGCTAGGTCTATCTGTCCTTGTCTATGAACAGGGTGGGGCCATCTGGTTATCCAAGCAGCAAACTATTGCTTGCCGCCCGCTAACAATGGCATGGGACGGCATAGTGAAGTGTTACATGTATATAACATGTTTGTTCGAATTATGTCGACGAGAGACGAAAATTTAATCTGTCAACTGGCTGTTTTTGTGTACAATATGTTTAAATTTAGAGAAGCTAACTAAATTGTGTTTATATTATATTTGTCCTATAGCCTACGCACATTGAGCACACACAACAGAAGAGCACACACACCATGTATGCACTTTGGCCGGTGGCCGTTTTCTGCAATAAACTCATTCATCCATTCATTCATTCATTCAACAGTAAAAGGCAATAGTAGCACAGAATGGCGGAATAGGTACAAGCAAGAGGTTGGTGTTGTTTTTTTGTCTGATATGCGCAGATACATCTCAGGTAATTGACTTGCGCTTTGTTAGCAGTAATAAGAACCAGTTATCAGTTTAAACAACCGGTTATAACCAGTTAAGATAATTATACCTGACAGGTCCGGCTGTATGTTACTGTTGGGATTTCCACCGCTGGTTGGCACCAACCATACGCCATATAATATAATTCACGGTGTTATTTTAATCTGTTCTATGCTGACGGTTCCTTTCGTTCATAAGTGAGTGGGAAGTTCCTTGCTAATGCAAACATAAGGGACTGGTGCAACACAAACTATCCCACATTTACCAATGGAGTTAAATTTGAACGATTGACATAGGTTCGCGGAGAATTACAACAGATACATTTAATTAAGCGTTTGTGCCGGTGCATGGCAAGTCCTCGCATATTAAAGCGGGTGGCCAACATAATATAATTGCGATCTGCCCCGAAAGTTTACACCCTATAATTAAATTGGCGAGTGTTAACGCTTTGTTGCGGCCGACCGGTAAGGGCAAAGCACTTAAAGCCCCATTCATTGTCGAGCATGGGGGTCATTTTGCCGGAGCAGGTGACGTATACTGCGATCCTTCATGTGGCGCCGCCTAACGTTATAACTGGAAGTTATCTTCACAGTGGACGTAGCCTTCAGGAAAAACGCGTAAAACGTGTGATCACGGCCGCGATTTACGTATAAATGGCGGCCGTTCCAAGCCGCGCAGTAGACCATGATCGACAATTGTCTCCGTAAAAAAACATGATTGGAGGTAGAATCACAGCTATTTATATTAGCTTTGATCACGTGCTCTTATTTTGCTCACAAGGTAGTCGTCATTTTTGGCTTGAATATAATTAGAGTATCGCATCCTGATTGGTCAATCGCTGACACACCTTCAAAACGGGCTGCCGTCTGGTTAAGCCGCGAATTCGTGGCTGGCGGTTACTTCTAAATTTTATTGTGAGCTACAGACAGAACGGAATACTGTGTAATTTTTAGGATAGACATTTGGGTATTATATGAATCGGCAAAGCAGCCTTAGACGCCAGGCTAACGGATTCCTTTAACAAACCCTGAAGTACTTTTGACTAGACCCGCCAAATTTTGCAGCCTTGGTATCGGTGTTAAGGCGTTGTTGTTAAATTGTATGTTTCTCGAGAATACAGCCAGTCGTGATCCCGTTTTTTCTGGTCGGTCGCCTCGCCGGAGAGTCGATCGCAAAAGAGTAATACAAATATCCTTTTTATGCTCGCGTCAGCGGTGTAAATTTCTGTCGGTCGGGACTTACATACATAAAAACGCCGCCTAAGTACGACTCCAGTGTACGCACTCGCCGTGACGGGGCACGACATGCATGTGCGTCTTGTTTCGCTCAGTGGTATCACTTGGCGGTCCACACGGCGACTCCCCGGGCCATACGGATTGCACTGACATTGTCGGAGTAGTACGCAGTGTTGTGTCTATAGCCAGCGAAGGCAAGACAAAAATCCAATGAAAAACGACCTGTGGAGTCGCTACTCCACGTCGGTCAGACGCCTACTTCTGAAAAGTCCCAGTGGCGGTTCCAACCAGACTGGAGGTGGGCGGGAGGGGGAGTGGGGGTTGGTTATCACCCTCCCATTCTTATATGGTGCCCTGAACCATTATTAAGTCGAATTTTCGTCTGTTGTTGGTGTGTTGGGTGTGTCTCTCTGTCGCTCTGTCTCTGTGTGTGTGGGGGTGTCTCTCTGTAACGCAACGTGCCAAATTTACAAAAAGATGCGGAATGGCCATTGTCAGGCTAAGTTTCAAGGTCAAAGGTCACAGGAATTTTCTAAAACACGCTTATCTATTGAAAGTTAGGACCAACAATTGGTAAGATCGCTATTATTGCCAACTATTTTACGTATTAGGCCTACAAATACCTTGTATGCGGTGTTTTGATCTTACAAATCACTTGAATAGTTTTTCTGTAAAAAATCCCACAACTTTAACATGGGACCCTACTGGAGCAATTGGGCGGGAAAGTTCCTCTTCAATTGTCCCATGAAGGGAGCAAATCAGACAAACGACACTTTGCGTGAGATATAACATTAGTATTTGGGCGCGAATGACTATATTGATCAAAGTCACATCTAAGGTCAAAGTCACAGCAAGGCCAAGGTCAAGCACCCAAGGTCAAAGTCATAGAAAGGTCATGGTCACGAAACATGCTTTCTCGCATAACTTACTAACATAACATAACACTAATTTTAGAGATATACATCTGCTGTTTGTTTGAGAGTATTCTTCAAAGAAAGGCAAAAACGCATTATTTGCTCAGGTTGTCCCCATACATCAGGCTAAGCGGTGGTTAGCGATGTAGATTAGAGGTTAAGGCTCAAGATCAGAAATGAAATTGCTTAACACATAAAAGAACCAATAATCGTGAAAATCGCCATAACGTTCACAGTTCTCAGTTAATCACGCTCAAAAGGGTTTTACGTATTAGGCCTATAGGCATATTGGTTTGCAAATCGCCCGCATAGTTTTTCTGCAGACAATTCGTAAAATGTGACATGGAACCCCATGAGAGCCTTTTGGCCCCATTTATCAAGGCAACAAGTGAGACAAACGACATATTGCGTCGCATATAACACTAGTTTTTAGGCGCGGGTGGCGATATCGATCAAGGTCACGCAGCACATGTCAAAGTCACACGAAGGTCAACGTCACGAAATAGGTTATTCAGCGTAACTCCATCAAAATTGTCTTTAGAGAGGTACTGTTTCATTAGGATTATTCTTTAAAGAGCCAAAAAAGCATTTTTGGCTGAAATTTTCCGGATACTTAATTTTTTTCCACTAATTGGCCATTGATATTTTAGTGTCGTTAAAACTGTAAAAATTCGCTGTGACTAAATGAATGCAGGTAGATGACCCATATGTGATGAAGTATGTACCAATGTTTGTGGCACCATGTGTGACAAATGGAATCGAAATCGAAACAATACACTTTAACATGGCCAATCCCATTATAAAGCCTCGATACGCCAACTGACTGACCGCGCTGTGACGTGTCAGCCTATAACTCAGTCGATATTACATGTACAGAGTCGCAGGCGGTCTTAACATGTTCAAGCTGCACCTAACCTAACCGATTTTTCTTCTTCTTTCTCAATGTAAGCTTGACGGTGTCGTACGTTATAGGGCCCTCGACCCTTGATGATACGTTCCGCCCTCCATCGCAAGAATTTCGAAGCGACACCTCCCCCATCCGGTCGCAAGATTTACATACCTACTTCACCCCTCGGTTTTTAAATATGCATCTAAATAGACAACCATGACACAGTATATATGGAGATTATTTATTCCTTAATAATTACTGATATTTCGTTAAACACATAAGTACATGGATAAGAGCTGCAATTTGAGAACGGAGAGAATGTTTTCAGTCTCAGCAGGACACATCCGCTGGACAGAACCCCGGTTATGACAGGCCCTCTGCGCGGGTCACTAGTAGCCACGGATACTCTCACGTTAAGGGATTAAGTTGGCACTCAGGCCTTAACCTAAACCGTATGCATATTACATTTATTGTTATCCTATCCTCAATAGCTGTTAATGTTGTTTATATACCATTATATTGTAATTACAAGTACACATATGACGAGAATCAGTTGAACATTAAGCGTTATCGAATACCAACATGGGTGTTTATCTTATTACTATTATACACTGTACTGACGATCATAGCGAGGTTTATTCATGGGTGACAAAAACGAGTGCATGATCAGGGCATGGTTCTCGGGGTGTGTAACCAGATTCACATGATCTGAATTTTTCAGTATTCTTGAAGTGCTCGCACGAGTTGATCCCAGAAGATAAGCTGAGCGTCTCTGTCCTCGTCCCACTTCATGTACGTCTTGGAATCTAATAATCGTGACAACGTCTTGTTCACGCCAGCCACGGGCAAGTCTCGCAGGATAACGAGAACGAGCACGTCCAGACCTTCCGAGATGTATTTCATGCGCGCCATCTGCATCTCAAATGAACACCACGAACTCTCGAGGAACGCCGGCGATAGCACGACCAGTGTCTTCCGGCTGGCCTCAATGCTGTTGACGATCTCATCTTCGATGTTGTGTCCCGGGATGAAGTCCCTGTAGTGGATGCACAGCTTCAGGCCATGTACTTCCTCCAGTTGGACCCGCAGTGTGTCGTGAACCCAGCCACGGTCCTCAGAATTATAAATCACAAAGGCATCGTTTACGAAATTCTCGACTCTGGCGTAGTTCCTGTATTTACTCCACGCCCGCCTGGCCGCGTACAAGTAAAATCGAATCCGCCATCGTTTCTTGTACACCAGGAAGACTAGACAGGATAGCAGAATCCCACCTCCGCATCCCAGAGAAGAAGATACCGCTATGTTTGTGTATGAAGGGTGACAATGGTCTTCAAGAACCTCCAGGTCCACATTTGCAATGGGGACTCTTCCGGTCAAAGGGTGACTGCAGTAGTAATTGTGGCGACCTACAAGTACCCCAGACACAGTCTGAACCCAATGAACAAATTCCAAATGTAAACATGAACAAGAGAGGAGATTTCCTGTGAGATCTACGCTCAAGCGATTCTCTACAAACTTTGTCCTTATTGCTGTACTGAGGGCTGCTAGGTAGTTGTCTCGAGCACTTAGTTCAAGTAGAGAGGGCGGAGCACCGATGAGCGACCCTAGAGTTGTCAGAGCGTTGTTGCTGAGATTGAGCGACTCTAGATTGATTAGCGAGTCAAAGACACCGCTATGAATGGCGGTGATGCCATTATCAGCAAGATCCAGACTCCGTATCTTCGTCAGACCTTCAAACAAA
The DNA here is from genome assembly GCA_964019135.1 of Arenicola marina. Taxonomy (NCBI): domain Eukaryota; kingdom Metazoa; phylum Annelida; class Polychaeta; family Arenicolidae; genus Arenicola; species Arenicola marina. The sequence goes on along the minus strand of OZ025259.1, from coordinate 34,546,743 downwards.
GCAGTTGCGGCCTCAGTTCCAAGGTTGATGTTATTGCCTCCCAGGAGAAGGATTTCAACCCCAGGAAAACCTCTCAGAATCTTGTAATTGCTAATATTAAGTGCATTGTTCTGTAGGTTGAAATATGTTACATTTTCGAAGCCCAGGAACGTGATATTGAATGGATTAAGATGGCGACCGAGGCTTAGATAAGATATGTCAACATATTTTACCTGTGTGCCTCCGAAACATAATGTGATGTCATTCTTGTTCTGGTCGAGATTAGAATAGTGCACATTGTGGTGTAATGAGAAGAGTTCTAACCTCGTAGGTAAAGGTATCTGTATCCCGTTAAGGCAACCAGGGTATTCAGGGATAAGACTGCCAATGGTTGGAGCGAGTCGGCAAGGGATCGTAGTGAGGTTGGCGCAGAAACAGTCCATGAGTTGGCAGGCATTTTTAGCGCCGCTGAGCAAAATTTCAACTGAACACTTATCTGACAGAAAATCCAACGCCTTTCGCTTCTTGCGGCGAGAATGGTGCAAGGTCTTGTTAACATAATACATATCCGGACTTTGCCGATAATTACTTTTCACATGACGCAACGCATCCATTTCTACATTTTGCTTTCGCCGGTTTCGGTTGTTCTCTGCAGATGCGCCGATGTTTCCAAACTGACCACTTATATCGATGTGACGTAACGCTGGGTGAAGCAGAAAGTCCAGCCAAAAACAGTATAGGTAGGCATAATTCGCATCCAAGATGTTATCAGTGAATATGAATACCTCAAGGTGAGGCAGGAACTCGATTAGTCCAGCACCGTAGGTCACGAAGCCATTTTCACTCATATCCCACAGCTTTAAGGGAAATTTACACAACGCCTGTAGGAAGTCTTTCATTACAATTTTGCTATTATCGCCATATGGGCGCTGCAAATTTCTTAAACGAAGTTCCTCGATATCAAGATGCGGAAAGTGTTCAAACAAGGTCAGTAGTTGACTGAAGTACAATATACGACTGTTCGATAAGTCCAGTTTCGTCAAGGCGACTAGTGGTGCGAATACTGCAGGGTTTGCGTTGACCAGGGTCACGCTAATTGACAACGTCGTCAGCGAGTGTAACCCAGTAAACAGATCTGCATTAAGCAGGCAGTTATTGTCATATTGTAGACTTCGGAGGTCGGGGTGGGCGAAAATCAACTCCTCCAACCTGGGAAGATGCGCAAATGTCAAGTTATCGAAAGGAAAATGCAGCGCGATTAGGGTGAGTCTCGTCGTGTTCGCGGACACATCCTCGAGTTGCTTCTGGACATCTTCACCATTGACATCTTCAGTGTTCACAGCTTCACACGTGACATCCCACTTTATATTGACGTCATCACCACGTGGTCGACACGCGCAACCTGTCGGACAGGTGACCGTGCTTGGCGCTAAGCTCACGTGGCTTTGCGTAATATTGAAAGTTAGTGACGCAGTTACTATGGCCACCGTAACCAACGTTTGCCATAAGAGAGACGTCATGCTGTCTGTAATTGAAAATTTTCAAAGATCTTCTTAAAAATCCCTGGGTTGAGCTTGATTCTTGTGAGAGGTTGGATTTAATTCCATCTGGGCAGGTCATGCACAGAGGATCGTAGCAGGCCCCAATGCGTCTCTGTTGATGCAATAAAATCAACATGAAAGACATGACATACAGTATGCAACAGATCAATGAATAATACAATTCCAATACTGTTTAGGTGATCGAATAAAGAGTGTTATTGTCGAAACCAAGGGCTAAAACGGTTATACGCACCGCCTGGGACATGGTGATATAAATGATTTGCGAAACAAGCGAGGATTAAACCCGGAATTTGCAACTTCTTATTTTCATTTTTTTCTTGCGAATCCAAGCCCAATCCAAGTGCTCAACTGTCCTTGAAATGCATAAACAGACAAATGTTTTGTACACCTCGTTACAATCAAGAAACATTCAAGCGACGTACATGTCACGGAATTGAATTTTTATTATTTATCCCGACTGGCATAACCGTGCCTGGGCCAACCACTTGAACACGTCTACCTTCCTCGTGTTTAGCGGCTAAGAATTGTAGGTGCTACACAAAGTGTATAAGTCATTTTTTGACTGGATCTGTTAAAACAGGTCTTTGATGTATATTCATTTGCAACCGAGTAACAATCTTAGTAATTTCTTACCTAATGCATCTCTCTCTTGTATCGTTTATCGGTAATGTTTTAGGTTTCTGCGATTGCTGATTTTTCCGGTGTGGTTGAAGTACAGGTCACGCTTGCGCCACCAAACAAAGAGGATGAACCCTCCAAGCTCAGTTGGTAAGCAGGATGACTATATATGTAAACGTGCTATTGGTTGCCTGCATAAGGTGTCCATATCATCCTTGTAAATATCCTTGGTTCCTTTAACAGAGAGGGCACATCACGACAACCCAACTCGTTCCGATGTGAGAATACGACTGTAAACGGGTGTTATCCCAAATGGATCGGCAGAGGTGAGCCCACTCCTTACCTGCGCCATAAAATAATAGTCGGTTACAGCCTTAAAGTGAACAATCCAGGGCAAAGTCCCTGAGATGAACGCCTGATTGAGATTTTATCTTTACTTGGACCGTACGTGACATTAATCACAAAACGATCGTAAGTGTCCACAAAAGAGAATCAAGTGGTTGCCTGATATTTTTCGGTTAGGACCAAGGCGATCGTTGTCGCTGATGAGTTTAGAAATCTAGTGTGAGAGCCACGAACAGAGTGGGTGGTGTTAAAGATCTAGGTTCGAGAGGGGGCCCCATCATCCAAATGACGAAGCAGAATGCTGCGTCAATTTTTATTATTTAGATTTTGGCAATCAATCGAACAAAGGCCTCTAAATATACAAAAAGACGTCTTTTGAATATGTTGATGTCATTCAAGTGGATGACCTGACTAAATGAGTCACCCTGGTGGAGGCCACAAGGAATGACCAATCATACGAGCCGAGGATATCCCTCATCGTGACTAGCATAATCTACCAAGAACAGGATATGGAAGGTGACTTTAATTGCCGCAGGAGAGACCATCCCACTCAGCCGTTGAACCCATGAAATGAGTTCAGTACTTTCCACCCGAGCTATTTATTGCTGCCGCGCCTAATTTACGGCCGATCCTCAGGACTAGAGCTTAGCGTGAAGAGGCCCACACCTGACCTATGCACCGGTATGTATCCTATAGCTTAAACGTTTTGTTGTTTTTAGCATTTGTTTAATATTCAAGACGAACAAGGCTATCAAAGGTGAGTGGCGAAGTGAAGCAGCATGCATAATACGTATGGCTGTGTGTTTCCTGTGCCTTGTATGTAGTATTCTAATGGATTAAGACATATAGCGGTGTATAAATGGGTGTCTGCATTCAAGTCACGTCCATGGGAATGTCTTCTCAACGAGCAGCATTTGAACAAAAGGCGCTCACTGAAAATGTGAGAAACAAAACGTTGTCCATACGCATTGTTAACGCGAATTTAGGACAAAACGGTAGCCTGCTAACATATAAGCGCCCGTATAAATAAGCTCCCCAATGAATAAGCACCCCTTAAATGAGCGCCCGTATAAATTAGCGCCCCTGTAAATGAGCTCTCGTATGAATAAGCGCCCCTGTAAATGAGCTGCCCAATGAATAAGCGCCCCTGTAAATGAGCTGCCCAATGAATAAGCGCCCCTGTAAATGAGCTCCCGTATGAATAAGCGCCCCTGTAAATGAGCACCCGTATGAATAAGCGCCCCTGTAAATAAGCTGCCCAATGAATAAGCGCCCCTGTAAATGAGCTGCCCAATGAATAAGCGCCCCTGTAAATGACCTCCCGTATGAATAAGCGCCCCTGTAAATGAGCTTCCGTATGAATAAGCGCCCCTGTAAATGAGCTCCCCAATGAATAAGCGCCCCTGTAAATGAGCGCCCGTATGAACAAGCGCCACTGTAAATGAGAGCCCATATGAATAAGCGCCCCTGTAAATGAGAGTCTATATGAATAAGCGCCCTGTAAATGAGCGCCCGTCTGAATAAGCACCCCGCAAACTGTTCGCGAGAGGATTTACTTTAGCTTATAGTAAACTTTGTTTAGGGAAGACAAACAAATAAGAACGTGTTTTAATGGGAGTTTACAGTTTTTATTCCACGATGTCGCTATAAACGCGTTTGTCAAACTAGCAAAAGTAAGGACTGGTGGGTTGACTTCTGGCATGGCATGGCATCTTGGCGTTATTAGAAATTCCCCAATGATGTCACAAGATTGGCAGGTGAGCTCTGATGCAGTGCGTAGGCAACTGTGATCGCGGGCGTGTATTGTTCTCATGGTTGAGTGCTTTTCTTTGAGTTCAAGCCAATGGGCAGAGAGAATCAGAGTCTCAATGTAAAAGCATATGCGTTTGTATTCCTCTTTGACGTCACTTTCCTCTCTCCCAGAATTTAAATTGGTAGGCGCAAAGCAAGTGAAAACAGTATTCCCTGCTACTATTTGGGGCGCTATAGCTCGATAAAATGAGTCAAACTTGTTTTGCGTGGTACCAACAGTTTACATGAGCGCCTCTTCATATCATTGCCGAATAAAAAACATCAGGCCATTTATGAAATAAATGCTGCTTTGCTCCGGGACCAGAACAGGGAGCAGTGATTTTATTAGCTGACCATCATGTCGTTAATTACTCTTATAACATGTAATTAACCATCATGGCGCACGATTTTGCTCAGCGAATTCAGAAAGGATAAATCATAAGAATACGCCAGGCGGCTCTCGAACAAATGTGACACAGACATATTTCTAAATATTTAACCTGTTATGTATATGAATATAAGCAGTTTTTGCAACGTTAAAACGTATTTATGGGGGGTAGTCGATTATCGGTCATCATTGTACGATTGAAATATATTCTCACGGTTTTTAGTTCTGCATTGTATATGAACCAATCGCGGACTAGCTCAGTCGTTTTTATTGTCTCGCTTCATTTTAATCTGTGATAATCTCAGTCCTTTTCCTTTCTTGATGGGGTCAATTTAATTATAACCGTCAATAAGCATTTTGGCCTCTCCTACCATACATGCTTGTAATCCCTTCCTTCATCAAACTAGCTTTGGACCTGTGGTATTCTAACACACGACACACCCACAAAAATTATATTACTTTGCCTTGAACAACCTAGAGCTCAGATAAAAGTTGACAAACACGAATGTTAACCATACGAGACAGTAACAATTTTTTATGTACATTGTGCTCCAAAACAGCGGCTAATTAGCCCGTCAACTTCACAACCAATGGCTAAATCCCGTGCGCACAAATATGTGCGAAGACATTATTGACACCATATGTGTTGAAAAGTAATTTAATTTTGAAAAAGAAAGACGATGAAATTGTCCCTGTATGTTCTAAATCATTTAGAAGCGGAATGAATTGTTCCTGGCCCGAACACGGATTTTAAGACAGTAGGCGACAGTAAGCCTCCTTGTTGCAGCCTGGAGCAATGCTATGCAGGTATTATAACAGGAGGTAATGGATATCTGCCCATCCCACCTGGGGAAGACCCCTGCTAATGCACATAACTGACAGTGAGTCACAAAACTGGCCAACATCGCGGGCTATAACGCTATAATTTATTGTATATATATTTGCAGAACATTCAGATGAAACCAGGGTACAAGATATTATTTTTGTCTGCTCGACAAAACGCCTGTGTATACTAAGTAACCGGTAGTTACTGGAATGATTAGGTCCTAATCACATATGTTATCCAAGCAGCAAACTATTGCTTACCGTTCGCTAACAATGCCAGACAGCATAGTGGGGTGTTACATATATACAAGAACTCAGTGGGACAGTGATGATGACGAAAATCGACTTTGGGTCAAAGAACGTGTCTTTTGCAACCAGTCCCGACTCTCTAGCGTCGCTATTAAGCGAACGGCGGCCACCGCTAGCCTCAGCAAAGGGCGGGGTGTGGGGTTGCAAACTAAGCATCCTAGGGCAATTCTGCGATTTCCCAAGTTGACATTGTCTCTCGCTTCATGCCAAATTTGGGTTCCCTAGCTCAAATATTAACCGAGTTATAGCCCTTTAAAGTTAAACACGCCAATAAACGCGAGGTGGACGTCCTGTGAACTTTTCCTGTCACGTCAATGCCATTTGGCACACGTGACGTCACTGACGCCTGCAAAATGAACAAAATTGGCTTTCTATCCTTTTATGTCACCTACTTATGAACTAATAGTGATATTACCTAGTGGCTAAATAGGTGAAAATTCATTGCTTTGACAATCTCTTCGCGTAACGTCAACTTCGACGTCATTTTCGACGCACACGCTTCGGTACAGCGAAAAAAGTTACCCACTGCAGCATTTGTCCCTGGATATACGGTACAACGTCAAATAACTCGGAAGTCGCCATGACGCATAATAACCGAGTAACGGCTTTTGTGAAACTATGACGTTGTGACATCATGATGACGTCATGATGTGACGCACGACAACGTCCAAGTAGCAATGGGTCAAAGTTCACTGTCACAACTCATTTGATTAAAGAGCTAGGCGATGGAAATAGTAGTCCTTCAGCTATGGCTTGACGAAATGGCCAAATGTTGCATAAGTTCATCATTGCGGAGAAATGGATACCGACGAAAACATCAAAGAACACTGCAGGCGAAGTGATATAGCAACTAATTTGTTTCTTGTACTAGTTCTCTGGCGATGAATGCTCCCTACCATTTGGGCCAAAGAACACAGCTCTAGCATGTTTTTCTGATATTGTACCTTTTTTTCAAGGTGTACACGATCTCCATTCACTCATCATTGGCGGCCGCGCAAAGGTGTCGTCCCACTTCGAAGCGTTCTAAGCAACATCCGCCTGATTGAAGCATTAAGTGATCTGAAGATACTTATTAGCAACTAGTTGGCGAAAGATTGCAATTTTAGCATTTTTATCTGATTTTTGACGATTTTTCTTAAAGTGGCAAGAATCTGTATGTTTATTATTAGGCCAGTGGCATCGTTGCCATGGAAACAAAAAGTAATATTTAGATAGCCGTGCGTTTCTTATAACTTGCTTTGCGATGATAGTACCTCACTGTGTGATGAAGGCGACTGAAATAGTTTGAGAGGAAGCAGGTCATATTCACTCAAGTTCATTTTTCCCCATAGTTTCCAATGTTAAACGATTTCAACTATATACCGAAAAGTAATATGGCTATGTCAATGTGTTCACAGATTATGGCCCAGCTTAGTATTATCTATCCACAGCTGCAAGCATTGAGTGATGGCTTCAATAGGACGCCCGTGGGAGCCACTGCTAACACAAAAAAAGCCGTATCATTCACCATTTTCAAAAAAATCCTGTGACGTCACTTTTTGCTCCAACTGCATATGGTAAGCACTAAGGCTACAATGTATTATGTTTAACTAAGTATAAAATCTCGGTGTTGCTTGATGGAGGCACTTGTGAAATACACGACAAAACATTTTTCCCAGCCTACAGATCCATCGCTTTAACATGGGAAGTCCCATAGAGAAATGCCGTCGGCCTAGAACCGGAAGTAAGATAGGAACATATCATTTTTAGTTAGTAGCTATACCAGGAACTACTTTCTCTACAATATGACGCTACTCTCGGTTTTTTTCGATTTTTTTCCGATTTTTGACGATTTTTTGTAAGTGCCGAAAATTACGTCATCGTGACGTCACATGACGCATCAAAAAACTCTAAAATTCGATATAGGTCATCTTAATTCATATTTCTATGACATATTAGAACATTATAGCGATAGATTATGGTAAATATGTCAAAAAGCGAAAAAAACGACAGAGGTCATTTAGCGCGTTTTCCGCAAAACTTCAACATTGACCTCATTTTGCTAAATGAGTATTACGCATCAAAAAGTGAACAATAGCCGAAAAATGCGCCTTAAGGTGTAACACATTTTGAAACTGACCAGAGATCTCTAGTTTTAATATTATCGGAGATATAATTGTTTTTATTTATTTTTTCAAAAAATCGCTGTGACCTTGACCTTTGACCGTTCCATCTGCGTGACGAGTATGTTGCAGCCCTACTGCGTAGCTATTAGGTAATAAAGACTACAAGCCGATGTATCCAGCCGTTAGGTCGCAAGAAGACTTCCCGTTTTTGCGTGAAACAGACATATATATATATATATATATGGGTCGTAATACGATACGGCATTACATTTTGGGGTATGGTCAGTTCAAGTTGAGGCAAACTTATTTGAAAGAACGGGGAGTACAAATCATCTTAACGGGCATCGTAAAGAGTATATATCAAAGATATATTTCACATTTTTAAGGTAAAATAAAATAAAATAAAAATAATTAAGCATTTCTTACCAATAAATAAAACGTCTCGTTATCAATAGTATCGGACGAACGCTGTCTGTCTTTTGGGTATGCAAAAGTCTTCTCATTTTTTGTCCAGTTTTGGCAAATGATTTATCAGATAGCACACCTTGGTTACTCCAAGATTTGGTTCATAATGTATGCCGCATAACGCTACTTTACACACGTTTCTTTAATAATAAATGGCATAGCATTGTCTGTCCAACTGCTACGTCCGCATATTTACTACCGCATGCCATATAGCGCACGGGAAAGACTACCGCTGGATTCGTCTTTGCGCGTCACGTGTTTTTAAGCGCGGTTAAATCTTCTTGGCAGCCGGAACAAATTACCACACCACGGACAAGCCTGTCTGTCCTGGTGTGTTGCGTCCGACATTATGTTACGTCCGACCCCTCACTGGCTGATTAAAGCAATATACCTACATGCGCCACCTTAGATCTTTTACACATTACAATCAACAATAAAAATATCTTAAAATTATGATGCATATATTATTTATCTCTTTGAGTCTGTAAAACAACAATTTTAACATAAAACTACGCGGTTTATTTATATCGCGCACGGACATCCTAGCGAGCCGCGGTCGACATCACACAGAATACCGAAGGGCCCTCAATAAAACGCGGAATACCGGTGGAATACCTGCGATATCTTGCGAAATACTACGGAAAACTGCAGAAAACTTCTGAATTTCCGCCACGAAGAAGTTTTCCGAAGTTTTCCGCGTTTTATTGATGACCCTACCGGACAGCGAACAGGCTCGCAGGGATATAAAGCCGGCCACCAACTCTTTAGCTCCGAAAAACAAATTCACTCTCTCCGGATAGCCACGGGCTTTCAGGATTTAAATAGAAGACAGAATATACTTATGGGGATCAGGTTGGTAGAACAAAAAATACGGAATATATTGCTTTAAGGGTAGCATAGTGATACTGAAATGTTTCAACGTTTGCATTTGCCATAGTAGAGCCATGTAACATAAGCCTACGCACAATCACGTGATATACATGGATGGTATTTCAGCAAATGGGTGATAATGTTTTATACCGGACCGACAGACGAGTGTCGCCCCGTAACATGAGACCAACAGAATCATTAACGTATGAGACAGCCATGCCAGGTGTCGCCGGTAACATGTGAGGGAGTCGGGCAGGTGTTGGCAGTAACATTGAGACCGACATATCAGATGAGATGACACTTTCAATCTGGGATCGTATTCTATATGAGATTGACTCAAAGCTGACCCTAGAAAGCATCATAGAATTGAAGAACACATACTAGAGTATATATCTTGTCATTCTAAGTTCTAATAACTTACATAAGACACATTATGCTAGCAAGGTCTATTTCCAGAAATCAGCTAGCAGCAAGAAAAACTCAATGTATATGCTTGAATCTTTCTCTATTTGCATCTTGACGCAAAGCAAATCTATTAACTCATTGAACGTTATTTTCCCTCATTAACATTAAATTAAAATTTTAAATTACAATATAATGCAGAAAAACACATTTATGTCTGTATGTTCGTTCGCCTCCAAGCACCACCACCTCCAGGAAAACCATTAATTCCCAGTAAACTACTATTTAAACTATCTTCTGTGCTATATTCATGTAACTTTAAGATGACAACCTCCATATTTTTCATTACATTTGATCAGTTTTGGGACAAAATAACTCACCAGTCATGTCACGCGTTGAGTAACGCCTTACCGTGTTATGACCCATATATATATATAAAATAAATATCCTTCAGTCTGTCTCGGCATCCATGGCGTCCACACTGCCTACCATGCCCCTATCGCCACCGTCCCGGGGGTGCTCCCTGCCCCTGTCGCGCATCCTGCATGTCTTTGCACCCCTGCTGCTCCTGGCGACAGCTGCCATGCGCGGGGGAGACAGCCTCTCCCTTCTACCCTTCGGCCTCTCGGAGGGTGACCAGGACGCGGCCAGTCTGGGTTCCGGTGAGGACCGGCTTGACGTGCCCCTGGGGGAGTACATTCAGATCATGAATGTCTGGTACAAGTTCGTGTCGGTGAGTGCATGGGTGTGACGCCATTACAGTGTATACGAACAGTGCGAGAATCTCGTGCAATGTCCAAGAGAGAGCGTGAAATGACGCTTTTGAATTGTGGACGGAAACCAGCCTGTTCGGAAAACTAGGCACATTACCCTTGAACACTTGGCAGATATCAAATTATCTTGATTATGGCAGATATTTCTGGGAAATACCGCGAGTGATGTAATATATTACCAGATTAAAATAAACGCGTTCTGTTAGGAAAATGACACCTAATATGTAATATATGGCCGGTGATGAACCATCCCTCCGTGATTCATAGTAAAATTCATCCTCTCATCTACATAGTTTCATCCTCGTTTGCCGATGACCGAAACACATAATTACAGCTTCCACAGTTGAAAATAGTATCACAAACCACCTTTCAGATTGGCGTCGACGGCATCATCCGCTTCATCCAAAATAGACACGATTTATTGATCCCGATCTCAGCAAAGCTCTGGATCGATGATCTGGATCTGACGGCTCATCAGGATAGCAGGATCTACTTCCGCATCATGACGTCAGGAACCGGCCTTGATGACGTCAACCAACACATCGATGACGCGTTTCTCCCGGGTTACAACTCAACCTGGGCCATGGTCGTCATCTATGACCAGTTCCAGATACAGGGCCCCAAAGAACCTTTGGTTTGTATGGAATGGTTTGGTTTGGTATTGATTGTTGCAGTAGGACGCTTTATCAACTTCTGCATGTCATATCGGGGCAATAGGAAGGGTCAAGATACAGAGGAGCCATCTCTCCGGGAGTGAGCCTCTATTCCATTAGAAGAAGAATCCTAGACCAACACAGACATCTGCACCACTGGGATTCGAACTTAACTGTTTGAGCCCAGCTGCATCCGATAACATCCGGCTCGGGAGGGGTATTTTGAGTACAAGCCAGCCCTCCTTTCCGCGTAATTGCGCTTAATAAAACAGTATAACACATATTTTCCGCAGCAATATGACAGAATACACTGCGGGTGTCTCGGTTAAACTATCGCCTTTCCAACACAACAACCTTATAATAAAAACAGAAAAAGAACAAAGAACTGTAAGTTGGTTTACAACAATGTTTCTACGGTTGGAAAAGTTAACATGGAGCACGAAATGTATTGATATTACGAAGAAATTGATGTATCATGCCCAATCTTGTTAATGTTTATTGCCCAATCAAAGAACATTTATTTCGTGTATTATTTTAATATACTGTGATTGTTCTTATTTAATGCAGAGTACAATACAACTGGTCGTGTCGAAACTCGAGGAATTATCCTTTGCTTTTTTCATCTACGAGCAAGTGGATTGGGACGGTGTCTTGTCTTTAGCTGAGCCAAATGTAAGTCTTAGATCTGGCACTGCTATCCAGTAGACACGTATTATTAGTGAACATAAATCACTAAACTATATGGTTCACTAACATACTTGCTAATGATATATCTTTACTGCGAGGAAATCTTTTTTTTAATTAATTTCTGAAATGAACATAATATACCCACAGAAGATTAAATATTGTAGCAATCCCGATTTTCGTTCAAATTGTGTGGCTTACGGTTTGGTAAGTGTGGCACGTTTTAGTGACGAGCACAATCTGCACAAACTCTGGTGTCAACTCTGAACGACCAACGTCGTAATTTTCGCGTCAATTAAACAAGAATTCAGTGAGACACTGATGATGACGAGAATCTGTTGGGTCATCGAGCGTGTCTTTCTAAACCTGTTGATCCAAACCACGACGTTGTACGCTAATTATTAATGCGTTGGCCATATGCACGCTGTAGGCAATATGTATAGTTACTGCTATGGATAGGGTTAGGGGTATGCTAGGCCTAGGGCAATGTGCGCACCGCACGCTCTATTTTGAGCAATGGCACACTGTAGTCACCAATGTTAGCTGGATTCGAGGTCAACCTGTGGTTTGTGCCGGTGACGTCACGATGACGCCATATGACGCATCTTCCGCCAGCCAATTTAATGCCATATTAGAGTTTAAATGAACATGAAATTTTGATGATAAGAGCGATTCCTTGACTAAATATGAATGGCGCTACAAATTTTACTTTTTATTTAATAAGACGTCATCGTGACGTTACATGACGTCATTTGACGTTCGTGAAAATGCTCAAGTTGGCTTTTATTTCTTTAATGTACCTACTTGTGAACTGAGGTGATGATAGCTATTGGCAAAGTAGCTGAAAATTAAGCAAAGGAGCGCGTTAGGTATGACGTCAGTTTCGACGCATACATATCCCCTGCGCCAAAAAAAGTTACACACGCCACTTGCTGTCCCTGAACACGACGTGACGCACGGCAACGTCCAAGTAGCAATGCGCCAATGTTTACTGTCATAACTCATTAGCTTAAAGAGCGGGCGATAGAAATACCTTCAGTCCTTCAGCTATGGCTTGACTAAATGGCCAAAAATTGCATTAGTTTGTCATTGCGGAGACACGGCGACAGACGACAAGAACAAACAACGCTGCAGGCGAAGCGATATAGCATCTAATTTGTTTTTTACGAGTTCTCTGAAAATGAATGTTCCCTACCATTTGGCGCAAAGGTCACAGCTCTCGCATGCGTTTCTGATTTTTGAAGTTTTTTTTCAAGATGGACACAATCTTCATTCACTTATCATTGGCGGCCCCGCAAAGGTGTCGTCCCACTTCAAAGCGCTCGAGCGCCCTAATGAGGCAACATCCGACTACTGCGTCATATGCTGAAAATTGTAAATGTTCGTCATAACAAGAGCAAATATTTAGATTACTGCGTCGGCAAACGACTCACACATCCGACCATAGGTTGACCTTCCGTATTACTGCAGATGCCAAACCTGAGCTCATAGTTCAAAGATGCAATGTGCGACTGGTAAAGCTTGTAACGCGATTGTGCCATCCATATCCTGTCGTCCGGTTCTAACTATAGCTGCCGATATGTCTACTCATCTGGCGTAGTCACACGCCCCAGTCACATGCTCCAACATTTGTTCGCGAAAATATAACCAAAACAACCTAGTGTTGACACACTTTCTTGATGTCAGAAGATAGAACACGGTATATAGAATACGTAGAATATATGATACTATGATTGTACGCGCACACATTATAATAAAAGCTACAGTCGATTCTCACTAACGTCTAAGGATTTTGACATTGACGTCGTTGTGCCCGTAGAGAAGCGGGCTTATCTGGGGGCACCTGCGCCCAGCACCTCATGTGCAATTTCTCGAACCAGAGTTCGCTGTGGTAGACCAATAAATCTCGGACACAAAATTTTCATCTCTTCTGAATCACTGGAATCCGAATCCACACCAAAATTAGTCGAAAATCGAAAACCTGCTGGAACCCCGCAGCGGCCGCTTGGGCATACCGGATCCGTTTCCAGATGGTCGTTGTGTTAATTCCGGTATGTTTCCAGACGGCCTCGAGTTAAATCCAGATCTGTATCCAGATGGTCGTCGTCTTACCTGCGGGTCTGTTTTTAGATGGGCATCGTCACACCTCCGGATCTTGTATTCTTCGGACCCCTGCAAGTCCTCCGGAGTATCAACTCGTCGAAGCCGTGTTTTCCGGTCGCTTGGATCGTCGGGATCGACAATTTCAGGTTTGATGGCTTTCTGAATGTGACGTGTGTCGCAGCCTCGCCCAGGACATCTGCGGCTACCGAGTCCGCTACAACAACGCTGCCGGATATTACGTCACACACCATCTTGGCGGTCACGGAGGTCACGGCACCATGGACACGCCCTGTTAATGGCGCGAACGTCATTGACGCCAGTTTAGCGGGGCACAACTTTGCTTTACTGGCAGTTGTTGTCATTACTCAGCTGTTGAGGGTGACATGATTAACTGTGTCTTTGGAATGGCTACGAAATATTACTTGACGCAATCAGTTCGACAGGCCCCGATGTGAGTGCCTATTAGTGAACCGAATGATTTATGAGATATTTGGTAAATATATATATGGCATATGTTTCATGTTTTTATTGTGACGATTGCTGGCATATCATATGTTGCACGTGTTGAATTATCAAACGTTTTTGTACTGATAACTCTCCTGGCATTATAGATGAAACTTAACATCTATCAATCGTGCACGAGAGCGATGGAGTATGCGGTAATGACCTCTTACTGTTTGGGTACCAACCGTTCAAGGGGCCGCCTCGATAGCTCAGTGGGTTGGAGCGCTCGCATTGATTGCTCTAGCCACCTGAAAGCCTAACGGCATGTGGATCGGTGGTTCGCCCCCCCCCCTGTGGTCATGTCTGTGTGGTCGCAGGATAAAGATCTCATCCTTTTTCCCAAAAAGTTGGGGGTTACCCTGGGGACATGGCTCCACTCTCCCTTCCTTCTCCCATTGACGCAATATGGCCAAGAGTGGTTAAACCTTCTTGAATATACAACCAACCGCTGAAATTTTTGACTGAGCAGTTGTTTTGCGCAAAGATGAAACGGGTCGTAAATGGGTACGCTTCTGGGCGTATTTAATCCGCCAATATGGGATTGCGAGCGACCTTCGCTTCTGGTAGACCAGACAAGTGGCGCCTTAACAGCTCCTCTCTCTGTCGCTCTAGTGCGGCTGGTGCGTGATGGAAATCCTGGCGCAAGGGCGGGTGCGTGTGGACTGTGGCGCCACCACCTGGCGAAGCCTAGTATACTTGTCCATCATGGCTGCCAGCGCCCAGCGCTCGACTTCGGGCCCCAGAGAGTTTTCCACACGGCGATTTCTAACTTTAAAACTTTTAGCAACAAGCGACATGGGCGAAAGGTTAACTCCGACAAACGGCATCGTCCATTATAGACATGACGTAAGGTTCTCTACCCCGCGCCTCCATCCCCCCTTTTTGATTAACACCCTGTGACGGTACTCCAGGCGCGTTGGACAGGGGAACTAGCGAACCGCCCAACACTCTCCATCCTCGTAAAAGACCGTGATCATAACCTGTGGCGTTTCAAGTTCAAGCAGCGCGGCGACATCAGCTTCAATACGCGCGTGCAAATATAGAGGATATGTGAACCAGCCAGCATGCACCAGACCTTCTGCACCCACTGACACTCAAAATCTGACATCAATAGCTGAAATTGAAATTGTGATTAAAACTTTGGACATACCCACATTGTTAAAGTCCTACCCGTTGGTATCGGGATTCCATAGTCTCAACACGTGACTTTTTAGGCTGAAGCGCCAATTATGGATGCAAATATCGCAGAAAAAACAAAATATGGACAGCATACCGATATTAAGAATGATGAGAACATTATATGTGGCATAACGTCAGACCGAAGCAAAACGTTGATTATAGCGGACTAGAACAAAACAAAGCAACAGTTAAGGATGCCCCTGTAGCAAATATCTACCTATAGTACGACTTCAAAGTCTATTGAATGAATCTCTCGGCTGTGAAATAGGTCCGTTATCACATAATTAAAGCCCAGAAACAGGCGGCGATGACCGAATGTTGACGCTGCACAAAAGAAACCCGCATTTTCCCACACAAGATGGGGGCTTAGCAACATACCCCGTCATTTATTGCATACAAGATCTGTTTTCGTATACATCACAAACAAAGATACATAATTTCTATTGACAAAATTTACAAAATTTCTCAAAAAAAACATTGCTGTATGAGTAACTGTAAAATAAACAAAACAGCACAATGTTTATTGTCACTCATAATGTCTCTGCCTCTACCTGGAGATTGGTCAATATTTGACGGATGTTTGACGTTAGGTGACTAATTAATTAATTGACGATGTTAATTAATTGACGATGTGCGGCACTACGTGGGGGATATGATGCATGGGGACGTGGCATATACTATCACACGGAATTGGAGTCAGAGACAGAAGTCTTGGTTTAAATCCGACACCGAGTGACATATATTCTCCTATATATGTATGTTGATATGTGTCTTCCACTACCCGAATTACTTCTATGCATGACTCTTCCAAGCCCAACCCTACACGTGTTGGTACATTGGATTCCCGGAACCTTAGACCGCCTGCCCCGCTGGCCGATAATTTGCTCAGATATCAAACCAGTTCCCTGCCAGCTGCGTGGGGACCACGAAGTGTCCAGTTCGCAATGATCAAAGTGAGTGGCGCGATTATAGAAACATTGTGTATGTCGGCGTATTGTGTGCTCCAACGGTAAAGAAATATATATTTCAACATTTATTCGTTCTGGGTGTCTTTCCACACAATCCAGTGAACGGGCCGGTCGGTAAGTACCGTTACAACGGCATTTGCAGTATTGTAATGGCAGAAAATACGTTTTCTGTGTTTAGTAGTTGAGCGTAATACATATATCGATTGAAGGATGTTTTGCCAATTTTATGATAACTGCGGTTATAATGAAGTGAAAGCCACCCTTTAGTTTATCATGAATTCGCGATATCTGTGTGTCGAATTCTCAATGTATATATTTCCATAAGTGCATGTGGAGTTCTCAATGTATGTATGTTGAAGTCACAATATATATATATGATGATGATTTTTTAAGATATATGTGTGGCATTCTCGATATATGTAATGTTGAATTCTCAATATATGTTACTCGATACAAATTCATAATGATAAGCTGGCTCGCCCGCAGCTTGTTCTCTGCCAATATAACAGAACGAAGTGCATGGAATCGGAATTTATTGCCGAGTGAGAAAGACACTACATGACAGGCAAATTGTCAAATCAATTGAATAAAAGTGGAAGAACACTTTGCCACTAACTGGCGGAACACTTCGCCAGCAGTTGGCGGAACGCATCACCAATAAAAGTGAACAGACTACGTGACCAGATAGGTAAGATGCTGGGCGGCACAATGTTTTTATTCTAAAACGAAGACAACATGAATACAGATTATTGCGCAGGACAGACATTTAAGCCCACCATCTGGGTTTCCACACATCAATTATTCTTCAAGTGAGTAAAACACCCCAATACGGTAGCCCAACAATGCCCACAACACCATAAATACGCTGTTAACAATACAGTTCGCGAAATAAAGCAATTCTCTAAGCATATAATAAGATATCAGAAGGACCACTGCTAGCCCTCTTCAGCCATGTGGTGTGGCATGACACAGCACATGCATGTGGCCCAAAATGTTCTCAGCAGAGTTTACCCTGCTAGAAATACAATCAAACCCTCGCAAAATACAACAATGCTTAGGCTCAGGACGCCACACCCCTTACAATTAACAATTTGTAAATTCCCATTTAGGACAGTCATTATACCTATAATGAAGACCCTGCACTGTAGTTGGTCGACTGGGAGTAAACCACGAGGTTTAAGCACAAATTCCACAAAAGGAAACGTGAATATCTCAAACCATTGGATGGTCGTTCACTAGCTACACACTGAAGATAAATAGGCTGCGACACCACGCGCGATGGCTTAAATACGGCAGTTTACGTCCCACAATTCCACAGTGACCTACTTTATGACGTCACTTCCATATCAAGGCAAGCATGGTGAGCAAAACAAAACGCGGCAGATACAAGCAATGGCATGGAATTAAACGATGAAACCAGTGATTTTAGCAAATATAAATGGATAGCAGACATGCAAAAACAGGTGAGATATAGTACTAACTCAACAGCTGATAAGGCCAGTGAGAGACATCTCATTCCGTTACATGTACATAGGTGTAATACATCACTATGCACGTAGGCGGAACATATTGCCATGTGTGAGGGCGGAACACATCGCCCTGTGCCTAGGCGGCACACATCGCCGTCGGCATCCAAATATATATTGGCTGAGCTCCTTATATTGGTCAAACTGGATAGGCTGACAATACGTGGTAAATCCCGCACGTTTAAAGTGAAAGCCAAGACCAGAGATGAATGTTTTTTTTATGGAACCTATAAAACCACAAGAGCTCTTCCCCAGAAGGACATATTTTTTATAAATGTCATAAATATCAATAACCTTCATAAGTTTTATATTTAAATATATTGGTACTATGTATATAATTGGGCTTTATTGTGATTCGCAATCTTTCAGTAGATCCAATAAATAAGAATTAGTGAACAAATATAAAATTAATATGAACAAAATTTACGCTTAGTCTGGAGACTGAATAAGATTGATTAAACTCGGTATGTTCGATTTCATGCGAGCCACGGGGATTCTTATCTGTAATATAGCTTTCTATTTAATTGAAAGCTGATGGTATCGAAAGTATGATAACAGTTACAAATGGTGTTCAGAAAAACGAGGACAGCGGTCATCTATATCCTTAAATATTCAGTTATTTCTTTCAAATAATCAAATAATTATACGTCAGTTTATTACTGGAGTACATACATATATGAGTGTTGAACGGTACAAACCAAGCTATACTTATCAATTTAATAATTGATTGCATAGTGAAACTGAAATTAAATCAAAACCTTATAACGGAGGCGGTGGGGAGGAGGAGGTTACCTCGTCGGCATCTGTTGTCCGAATGCCTTTCTGGATAGAACTTCTTACTGTCAACAGCCGGTCTATGATTGGTTGACTTCAATAAACAACGGGTTGCTAGCAGCGCCAAAGTGTACCAGTCCATTCTTTTTCTGCTTTACTAGGAGGTCTTGTTTCGTTACGTGCTAAGTAACATCGCGCGGATACATAAAAATTATTCTAAATTTCAGAAATGCTCTATGATGAATTCTCAGTATATACTGAATCCTCAATATATATATCGGGATTAAATTAACGTCTCAATATATATATTGAATTGAATCCTCAATATATATATTAAATTGAATCCTCAATATATATATTGAATTGAATCCTCAATATATATATTAAATTGAATCCTCAATATATATTAAATTGAATCCTCTAAATATATATTACATTGAATCCTCAATATATATATTAAATTGAATCCCCAATATAGATATATATATATATATATATATATATATATGCTTCAGTCTGTCACGGTACCCATGGCGCCCACACTGCCTACCGTGCCCCTATCGCCACCTTCCCGGGGGTGCCCCCTGCCCCTGCTGCGCATCCTGCATGTCTTTGCACCCCTGCTGCTCCTGGCGACAGTTGCCATCCACGGGGGAGACAGCCTGTCCCTCCTGCCCTTCGGCCCGTCGGAGGGTGACCAGGAAGCGGCCAGCCTGGGTTCCGGTGAGGACCGGCTTGACGTGCCCCTGGGGGAGAGAATTCGGGTTATGGATATCTTTTACAACTACGTGTCGGTGAGTGCATGGGTGTGACGTCATTACAGTATATACCATCTGTGCAAGACTGATG
This sequence comes from Arenicola marina, assembly GCA_964019135.1. Taxonomy (NCBI): domain Eukaryota; kingdom Metazoa; phylum Annelida; class Polychaeta; family Arenicolidae; genus Arenicola; species Arenicola marina. The sequence continues at coordinate 34,527,071 of OZ025259.1, read as the reverse complement.
GAATGTCCGAGAGAGAGCGTGAACTGACGCTGTTGAATCGTGGACGAAAACGATCCAGTTCGGAAAACCCTTGAAGACTTGGCGGATACCAGTTATCTGAAACTTACTTGATTAACGCAAATATTCTGGAAATACAGTTAGTGGCGTGATATATAATCTGATTTTCTGCAGATTAAATAGACGTTTTTATAGGAAAATTACACACATGAGCGTGCCCGCTGGGGGGGGGGGGGGCACAGGGGGCAGCTGCCCACAATTTCAGACCCTAGGATATATCTGAGCCTCTCCCATTTAAAATTATGTGCCCCTTGGCCAGGGGTGGGCAGGCACAGGAGGCTTTTGAGCCCGCCCCCTGCCCTTTCAGACCCCCACTCCCCCTTTCAAATTATGTGCACCAAGGTCACCTACGTCTCAGGCTTTTACACGTACTTTTCATGTTTTTGAGACCCCCTTTCGAAGAATTCCTGCACGCGCCTCAGATACATAATGTGTCATATTGCCAGTGATGAACCATCCCTCCGGGATTCATAGTACCATTCATCCTCGGATCAACATCTGTTCATCCTCGTTTGCCGAAGACCATAAAACTTGTCTACAGCTTCCATAGTTAAAGACACAACCCACATTTCAGATTGGCGTCAACGGCATCATCCCCTTTAGCCAAAATAGACGCGATCCCTTGATCCCGATGGGAGTGAAGCTATGGATTGAGGATCTGGATCTGACGGCTCACCAGGATAGCAGGATCTACTTCCGCATCATGACGTCAGGAACCGGCCTTAATGACGTCAACCAACACATCGATGACGCGTTTCTCCCGGGTTACAACTCAACCTGGGCCATGGTCGTCACCTATGATCAGTTCCAGATACAGGGCCCCAAAGAACCTTTGGTTTGTATGAAATGTGTTGATTTGATATTGTTTGTTAAAGTAGGACGCTTTATCAACTTCTGCATGTCATATCGCGGCAATAGGATGGGTCAAGATACAGAGGAGCCGTCTCTCCGGGAGTGAACCCCTATTCCATCAGAAGAATGACATCATCCTAGACCAACACAGACAGATCTGCACCACTGGGATTCGAACTTAACTGTTTGAGCCCAGCTGCATCCGATAACATCCTGCTCGGGAGGGGTATTTTGAGTACAAGTCACCCCTCCTGTCCGCGTAATTGCGCTTAATTAAAACAGTATAAAACTTACTGTTCCGCAGCAATATGACAGATTAAACTGCGAGTGTATCGGTTAAACTATCGACTTTCCAACACAACAACCTTATAATAAAAACAGAAAAGGAACAAAGAACTGTAAGTCGGTTCACAACAATGTATTTACGGTTGGGAAAGTAAACATTGAACACGAAACGCGTTGATCATACGAAGGCACTGATGTATCATGCCCAATCTTGTTAATGTTTATTGCCCAATCTGGTTAATGTTTATTGCCAAATCTGGTTAATGTTTATTGTCCAATCTTGTTAATGTGTATTGCTCAATCAATAAGAACATTTATTTCGTATATATCATTATAATATACTGTGATTGTTGTTATTTAATGCAAAGCACAATACAACTGGTCCTGTCGAAACTCGAGGAATTATCCTTTGCATTTTTTATCTACGAGCAAGTGGATTTTGACAGTGTCTTGTCTTTAGCTGAGCCAAATGTAAGTTTTAGATCTGGCACTGCTATCCAGTAGACACGTATTCAGTGAACATGAATCACTAAACTATATGGTTCACTAATGCACTCGCTAATGAAATATCTTTACTGCGAGAAAATCCTTTTTTAAATTAATTTCTGAAATGAACATAATATACCCACAGAAGATTAAATATTGTAGCAATCCCGATTTTCGTTCAAATTGTGTGGCTTACGGTTTGGTAAGTGTGGCACGTTTTAGTGACGAGCACAATCTGCACAAACTCTGGTGTCAACTCTGAACGACCAACGTCGTAATTTTCGCGTCAATTAAACAAGAATTCAGTGAGACACTGATGATGATGAGAATCTGTTGGGTCATAGAGCGTGTCTTTCTAAACCTGTTGATCCAAACCACGACGTTGTACGCTAATTATTAATGCGTTGGCCATATGCACGCTGTAGGCAATATGTATAGTTACTGCTATGGATAGGGTTAGGGGTATGCTAGGCCTAGGGCAATGTGCGCACCGCACGCTCTATTTTGAGCAATGGCACACTGTAATCACCAATGTTAGCTGGATTCGAGGTCAACCTGTGGTTTGTGCCGGTGACGTCACGATGACGCCATATGACGCATCTTCCGCCCGCCAATTTAATGCCATATTAGAGTTTAAATGAACATGAAATTTTGATGATAAGAGCGATTCCTTGACTAAATATGAATGGCGCTACAAATTTTACTTTTTATTTAATAAGACGTCATCGTGACGTTACATGACGTCATTTGACGTTCGTGAAAATGCTCAAGTTGGCTTTTATTTCTTTAATGTACCTACTTGTGAACTGAGGTGATGATAGCTATTGGCAAAGTAGCTGAAAATTAAGCAAAGGAGCGCGTTAGGTATGACGTCAGTTTCGACGCATGCATATCCCCTGCGCCAAAAAAAGTTACACACGCCACTTGCTGTCCCTGAACACGACGTGACGCACGGCAACGTCCAAGTAGCAATGCGCCAATGTTTACTGTCATAACTCATTAGCTTAAAGAGCGGGCGATAGAAATACCTTCAGTCCTTCAGCTATGGCTTGACTAAATGGCCAAAAATTGCATTAGTTTGTCATTGCGGAGACACGGCGACAGACGACAAGAACAAACAACGCTGCAGGCGAAGCGATATAGCATCTAATTTGTTTTTTACTAGTTCTCTGAAAATGAATGTTCCCTACCATTTGGCGCAAAGGTCACAGCTCTCGCATGCGTTTCTGATTTTTGAAGTTTTTTTTTCAAGATGGACACAATCTTCATTCACTTATCATTGGCGGCCCCGCAAAGGTGTCGTCCCACTTCAAAGCGCTCGAGCGCCCTAATGAGGCAACATCCGACTACTGCGTCATATGCTGAAAATTGTAAATGTTCGTCATAACAAGAGCAAATATTTAGATTACTGCGTCGGCAAACGACTCACACATCCGACCATAGGTTGACCTTCCGTATTACTGCAGATGCCAAACCTGAGCTCATAGTTCAAAGATGCAATGTGCGACTGGTAAAGCTTGTAACGCGATTGTGCCATCCATATCCTGTCGTCCGGTTCTAACTATAGCTGCCGATATGTCTACTCATCTGGCGTAGTCACACGCCCCAGTCACATGCTCCAACATTTGTTCGCGAAAATATAACCAAAACAACCTAGTGTTGACACACTTTCTTGATGTCAGAAGATAGAACACGGTATATAGAATACGTAGAATATATGATACTATGATTGTACGCGCACACATTATAATAACAGCTACAGTCGATTCTCACTAACGTCTAAGGATTTTGACATTGACGTCGTTGTGCCCGTAGAGAAGCGGGCTTATCTGGGGGCACCTGCGCCCAGCACCTCATGTGCAATTTCTCGAACCAGAGTTCGCTGTGGTAGACCAATAAATCTCGGACACAAAATTTTCATCTCTTCTGAATCACTGGAATCCGAATCCACACCAAAATTAGTCGAAAATCGAAAACCTGCTGGAACCCCGCAGCGGCCGCTTGGGCATACCGGATCCGTTTCCAGATGGTCGTTGTGTTAATTCCGGTATGTTTCCAGACGGCCTCGAGTTAAATCCAGATCTGTATCCAGATGGTCGTCGTCTTACCTGCGGGTCTGTTTTTCAGATGGGCATCGTCATACCTCCGGATCTTGTATTCTTCGGACCCCTGCAAGTCCTCCGGAGTATCAACTCGTCGAAGCCGTGTTTTCCGGTCGCTTGGATCGTCGGGATCGACAATTTCAGGTTTGATGGCTTTCTGAATGTGACGTGTGTCGCAGCCTCGCCCAGGACATCTGCGGCTACCGAGTCCGCTACAACAACGCTGCCGGATATTACGTCACACACCATCTTGGCGGTCACGGAGGTCACGGCACCATGGACACGCCCTGTTAATGGCGCGAACGTCATTGACGCCAGTTTAGCGGGGCACAACTTTGCTTTACTGGCAGTTGTTGTCATTACTCAGCTGTTGTGGGTGACATGATTAACTGTGTCTTTGGAATGGCTACGAAATATTACTTGACGCAATCAGTTCGACAGGCCCCGATGTGAGTGCCTATTAGTGAACCGAATGATTTATGAGATATTTGGTAAATATATATATGGCATATGTTTCATGTTTTTATTGTGACGATTGCTGGCATATCATATGTTGCACGTGTTGAATTATCAAACGTTTTTGTACCGATAACTCTCCTGGCATTATAGATGAAACTTAACATCTATCAATCGTGCACGAGAGCGATGGAGTATGCGGTAATGACCTCTTACTGTTTGGGTACCAACCGTTCAAGGGGCCGCCTCGATAGCTCAGTGGGTTAGAGCGCTCGCATTGATTGCTCTAGCCACCTGAAAGCCTAACGGCATGTGGATCGGTGGTTCGCCCCCCCCCCCCCTGTGGTCATGTCTGTGTGGTCGCAGGATAAAGATCTCATCCTTTTTCCCAAAAAGTTGGGGGTTACCCTGGGGACATGGCTCCACTCTCCCTTCCTTCTCCCATTGACGCAATATGGCCAAGAGTGGTTAAACCTTCTTGAATATACAACCAACCGCTGAATTTTTGACTGAGCAGTTGTTTTGCGCAAAGGTGAAACGGGTCGTAAATGGGTACGCTTCTGGGCGTATTTAATCCGCCAATATGGGATTGCGAGCGACCTTCGCTTCTGGTAGACCAGACAAGTGGCGCCTTAACAGCTCCTCTCTCTGTCGCTCTAGTGCGGCTGGTGCGTGATGGAAATCCTGGCGCAAGGGCGGGTGCGTGTGGACTGTGGCGCCACCACCTGGCGAAGCCTAGTATACTTGTCCATCATGGCTGCCAGCGCCCAGCGCTCGACTTCGGGCCCCAGAGAGTTTTCCACACGGCGATTTCTAACTTTAGGACTTTTAGCAACAAGCGACATGGGCGAAAGGTTAACTCCGACAAACGGCATCGTCCATTATAGACATGACGTAAGGTTCTCTACCCCGCGCCTCCATCCCCCCTTCTTGATTAACACCCTGTGACGGTACTCCAGGCGCGTTGGACCGGGGAACTAGCGAACCGCCCAACACTCTCCATCCTCGTAAAAGACCGTGATCATAACCTGTGGCGTTTCAAGTTCAAGCAGCGCGGCGACATCAGCTTCAATACGCGCGTGCAAATATAGAGGATATGTGAACCAGCCAGCATGCACCAGACCTTCTGCACCCACTGACACTCAAAATCTGACATCAAATGAATAGCTGAAATTGAAATTGTGATTAAAACTTTGGACATACCCACATTGTTAAAGTCCTACCCGTTGGTATCGGGATTCCATAGTCTCAACACGTGACTTTTTAGGCTGAAGCGCCAATTATGGATGCAAATATCGCAGAAAAAACAAAATATGGACAGCATACCGATATTAAGAATGATGAGAGCATTATATGTGGCATAACGTCAGACCGAAGCAAAACGTTGATTATAGCGGACTAGAACAAAACAAAGCAACAGTTAAGGATGCCCCTGTAGCAAATATCTACCTATAGTACGACTTCAAAGTCTATTGAATGAATCTCTCGGCTGTGAAATAGGTCCGTTATCACATAATTAAAGCCCAGAAACAGGCGGCGATGACCGAATGTTGACGCTGCACAAAAGAAACCCGCATTTTCCCACACAAGATGGGGGCTTAGCAACATACCCCGTCATTTATTGCATACAAGATCTGTGTTCGTATACATCACAAACAAAGGTACATAATTTCTATTGACAAAATTTACAAAATTTCTCAAAAAAAAACATTGCTGTATGAGTAACTGTAAAATAAACAAAACAGCACAATGTTTATTGTCACTCATAATGTCTCTGCCTCTACCTGGAGATTGGTCAATATTTGACGGATGTTTGACGTTAGGTGACTAATTAATTAATTGACGATGTTAATTAATTGACGATGTGCGGCACTACGTGGGGGATATGATGCATGGGGACGTGGCATATACTATCACACGGAATTGGAGTCAGAGACAGAAGTCTTGGTTTAAATCCGACACCGAGTGACATATATTCTCCTATATATGTATGTTGATATGTGTCTTCCACTACCATAATTACTTCTATGCATGACTTTTCCAAGCCCAACCCTACACGTGTTGGTACATTGGATTCCCGGATCCTTAGACCGCCTGCCCCGCTGGCCGATAATTTGCTCAGATATCAAACCAGTTCCCTGCCAGCTGCGTGGGGACCACGAAGTGTCCAGTTCGCAATGATCAAAGTGAGTGGCGCGATTACAGAAACATTGTGTATGTCGGCGTATTGTCTGCTCCAACGGTAAAGAAATATATATTTCAACATTTATTCGTTCTGGGTGTCTTTCCACACAATCCAGTGAACGGGCCGGTCGGTAAGTACCGTTACAACGGCATTTGCAGTATTGTAATGGCAGAAAATACGTTTTCTGTGTTTAGTAGTTGAGCGTAATACATATATCGATTGAAGGATGTTTTGCCAATTTTATGATAACTGCGGTTATAATGAAGTGAAAGCCACCCTTTAGTTTATCATGAATTCGCGATATCTGTGTGTCGAATTCTCAATGTATATATTTCCCTAAGTGCATGTGGAGTTCTCAATGTATGTATGTTGAAGTCACAATATATATATATGATGATGATTTTTTAAGATATATGTGTGGCATTCTCGATATATGTAATGTTGAATTCTCAATATATGTTACTCGATACAAATTCATAATGATAAGCTGGCTCGCCCGCAGCTTGTTCTCTGCCAATATAACAGAACAAAGTGCATGGAATCGGAATTTATTGCCGAGTGAGAAAGACACTACATGACAGGCAAATTGTCAAATCAATTGAATAAAAGTGGAAGAACACTTTGCCACTAACTGGCGGAACACTTCGCCAGCAGTTGGCGGAACGCATCGCCAATAAAAGTGAACAGACTACGTGACCAGATAGGTAAGATGCTGGGCGGCACAATGTTTTTATTCTAAAACGAAGACAACATGAATACAGATTATTGCGCAGGACAGACATTTAAGCCCACCATCTGGGTTTCCACACATCAATTATTCTTCAAGTGAGTAAAACACCCCAATACGGTAGCCCAACAATGCCCACAACACTATAAATACGCTGTTAACAATACAGTTCGCGAAATAAAGCAATTCTCTAAGCATATAATAAGATATCAGAAGGACCACTGCTAGCCCTCTTCAGCCATGTGGTGTGGCATGACACAGCACATGCATGTGGCCCAAAATATTCTCAGCAGAGTTTACCCTGCTAGAAATACAATCAAGCCCTCGCAAAATACAACAATGCTTAGGCTCAGGACGCCACACCCCTTACAATTAACAATTTGTAAATTCCCATTTAGGACAGTCATTATACCTATAATGAAGACCCTGCACTGTAGTTGGTCGACTGGCAGTAAACCACGAGGTTTAAGCACAAATTCCACAAAAGGAAACGTGAATATCTCAAACCATTTGATGGTCGTTCACTAGCTACACACTGAAGATAAATAGGCTGCGACACCACGCGCGATGGCTTAAATACGGCAGTTTACGTCCCACAATTCCACAGTGACCTACTTTATGACGTCACTTCCATATCAAGGCAAGCATGGTGAGCAAAACAAAACGCGGCAGATACAAGCAATGGCATGGAATTAAACGATGAAACCAGTGATTTTAGCAAATATAAATGGATAGCAGACATGCAAAAACAGGTGAGATATAGTACTAACTCAACAGCTGATAAGGCCAGTGAGAGACATCTCATTCCGTTACATGTACATAGGTGTAATACATCACTATGCACGTAGGCAGAACATATTGCCATGTGTGAGGGCGGAACACATCGCCCTGTGCCTAGGCGGCACACATCGCCGTCGGCATCCAAATATATATTGGCTGAGCTCCTTATATTGGTCAAACTGGATAGGCTGACAATACGTGGTAAATCCCGCACGTTTAAAGTGAAAGCCAAACCCAGAGATGAATGTTTTTTTTATTGAACCTATAAAACCACAAGAGCTCTTCCCCAGAAGGACATATTTTTTATAAATGTCATAAATATCAATAACCTTCATAAGTTTTATATTTAAATATATTGGTACTATGTATATAATTGGGCCTTATTGTGATTCGCAATCTTTCAGTAGATCCAATAAATAAGAATTAGTGAACAAATATAAAATTAATATGAACAAAATTTACGCTTAGTCTGGAGACTGAATAAGATTGATTAAACTCGGTATGTTCGATTTCATGCGAGCCACGGGGATTCTTATCTGTAATATAGCTTTCTATTTAATTGAAAGCTGATGGTATCGAAAGTATGATAACAGTTACAAATGGTGTTCAGAAAAACGAGGACAGCGGTCATCTATATCCTTAAATATTCAGTTATTTCTTTCAAATAATCAAATAATTATACGTCAGTTTATTACTGGAGTACATACATATATGAGTGTTGAACGGTACAAACCAAGCTATACTTATCAATTTAATAATTGATTGCATAGTGAAACTGAAATTAAATCAAAACCTTATAACGGAGGCGGTGGGGAGGAGGAGGTTACCTCGTCGGCATCTGTTGTCCGAATGCCTTTCTGGATAGAACTTCTTACTGTCAACAGCCGGTCTATGATTGGTTGACTTCAATAAACAACGGGTTGCTAGGAGCGCCAAAGTGTACCAGTCCATTCTTTTTCTGCTTTACTAGGAGGTCTTGTTTCGTTACGTGCTAAATAACATCGCGCGGATACATACAAATTATTCTAAATTTCAGAAATGCTCTATGATGAATTCTCAGTATATACTGAATCCTCAATATATATATCGGGATTAAATTGACGTCTCAATATATATATCGGGATTAAATTGACGTCTCAATGTATATATTGAATTGAATCCTCAATATATATATTAAATTGAATCCTCAATATATATATTGAATTGAATCCTCAATATATATATTAAATTGAATCCTCAATATATATTAAATTGAATCCTCTAAATATATATTACATTGAATCCTCAATATATATATTAAATTGAATCCCCAATATAGATATATATATATATATATATATATATATATATATATATATGCTTCAGTCTGTCGCGGTATCCATGGCGCCCACACTGCCTACCGTGCCCCTATCGCCACCTTCCCGGGGGTGCCCCCTGCCCCTGTTGCGCATCCTGCATGTCTTTGCACCCCTGCTGCTCCTGGCGACAGTTGCCATCCACGGGGGAGACAGCCTGTCCCTCCTGCCCTTCGGCCCGTCGGAGGGTGACCAGGAAGCGGCCAGCCTGGGTTCCGGTGAGGACCGGCTTGACGTGCCCCTGGGGGAGAGAATTCGGGTTATGGATATCTTTTACAACTACGTGTCGGTGAGTGCATGGGTGTGACGTCATTACAGTATATACCATCTGTGCAAGACTGATGGAATGTCCGAGAGATAGCGTGAACTGACGCTGTTGAATCGTGGACGAAAACGATCCAGTTCGGAAAACCCTTGAAGACTTGGCGGATACCAGTTATCTGAAACTTACTTGATTAACGCAAATATTCTGGAAATACAGTTAGTGGCGTGATATATAATCTGATTTTCTGCAGATTAAATAGATGTTTTTATAGGAAAATTACACACATGAGCGTGCCCGCGGGGGGGGGGGGGGCACAGGGGGCAGCTGCCCACAATTTCAGACCCTAGGATATATCTGGGCCTCTCCCATTTAAAATGATGTGCTCCTTGGCCAGGGGTGGGCAGGCACAGGAGGCATTTGAGCCCGCCCCCTGCCCTTTCAGACCCCCACTCCCCCTTTCAAATTATGTGCACCAAGGTCACCTACGTCTCAGGCTTTTACACGTACTTTTCATGTTTTTGAGACCCCCTTTCGAAGAATTCCTGCACACGCCTCAGATGCATAATGTGTCATATTGCCAGTGATGAACCATCCCTCCGGGACTCATAGTACCATTCATCCTCGGATCAACATCTGTTCATCCTCGTTTGCCGAAGACCACAAAACTTGACTACAGCTTCCATAGTTAAAGACACAACCCACATTTCAGATTGGCGTCAACGGCATCATCCCCTTTAGCCAAAATAGACGCGATCCCTTGATCCCGATGGGAGTGAAGCTATGGATTGAGGATCTGGATCTGACGGCTCACCAGGATAGCAGGATCTACTTCCGCATCATGACGTCAGGAACCGGCCTTGATGACGTCAACCAACACATCGATGACGCGTTTCTCCCGGGTTACAACTCAACCTGGGCCATGGTCGTCACCTATGACCAGTTCCAGATACAGGGCCCCAAAGAACCTTTGGTTTGTATGGAATGGTTTGGTTTGGTATTGTTTGTTAAAGTAGGACGCTTTATCAACTTCTGCATGTCATATCGCGGCAATAGGATGGGTCAAGATACAGAGGAGCCGTCTCTCCGGGAGTGAACCCCTATTCCATCAGAAGAATGACATCATCCTAGACCAACACAGACAGATCTGCACCACTGGGATTCGAACTTAACTGTTTGAGCCCAGCTGCATCCGATAACATCCTGCTCGGGAGGGGTATTTTGAGTACAAGTCACCCCTCCTGTCCGCGTAATTGCGCTTAATTAAAACAGTATAAAACTTACTGTTCCGCAGCAATATGACAGATTAAACTGCGAGTGTATCGGTTAAACTATCGACTTTCCAACACAACAACCTTATAATAAAAACAGAAAAGGAACAAAGAACTGTAAGTCGGTTCACAACAATGTATTTACGGTTGGGAAAGTAAACATTGAACACGAAACGCGTTGATCATACGAAGGCACTGATGTATTATGCCCAATCTTGTTAATGTTTATTGCCCAATCTGGTTAATGTTTATTGCCAAATCTGGTTAATGTTTATTGTCCAATCTTGTTAATGTGTATTGCTCAATCAATAAGAACATTTATTTCGTATATTATTATAATATACTGTGATTGTTGTTATTTAATGCAGAGCACAATACAACTGGTCCTGTCGAAACTCGAGGAATTATCCTTTGCATTTTTTATCTACGAGCAAGTGGATTTTGACAGTGTCTTGTCTTTAGCTGAGCCAAATGTAAGTTTTAGATCTGGCACTGCTATCCAGTAGACACGTATTCAGTGAACATGAATCACTAAACTATATGGTTCACTAACGCACTCGCTAATGAAATATCTTTACTGCGAGAAAATCCTTTTTTAAATTAATTTCTGAATTGAACATAATATACCCACAAAAGATTAAATATTGAAGATTGAGCAATCCCGATCGCCTAAGTCTAAGATCTGGCAATGCTATCCAGTGAGCATGAATCACTAAAGTATATGGCTAACGCACTGGCTAATATGTTGTCTCTTTACTGCGAGGAAAGGCCTTCGGTAAAGGCGGTGGGGGTGGTGGGGGGGGGGGGTGTTCTGGATCCGCCCCTGGTAAAGCTATGCGAAAAAGCTCCACGTCAAACACCATTAAACAACACAAAATGGCCAACTGTAGATTAATGTCGGCAAACGACGCACACATCCGACAGCGCAATCTCTCGAACCAGAGCTCGCCGTGGTAGACCAATATATATCGGATGCCAACATTGTCATCTCTTCTAAATCATTGGAATCCAAATCCACACCAAAATTCCTCGAACATCTAAAATGTCCCTCGCAGAACGACGTGGAATCGTTATCATGCACTAACAGACCTTTGCGCATGTTGGGCTGTTGGCGCATGTTTCAGATGGTTGTTGGCTTACTTCCGGGTCTGTTTTTCAGATGGGCATCGTGTTACTTCCGGATCTTGTATTCTTCGGACCCCCGCATGTCCGGAGTACCAACTCGTCGAAGCCATGTTTTCCGGTCGCTTGGATCGTCGGGATTCACGATGTCATGGCGTATGATCGCTTCCTGAATGTGACGTGTGACGAAGCTCCGCCCAGGACATCTGGAGCTACCGAGTCTGCCACGCTGACCGGGGCCGCTACAACCACGCTGCCGGATATTACGTCACACACCATCTTGGCGGTCACGGAGGTCACGGCACCATGGACACGCCCTGTTAATGTCGCGAACGTCATTGACGCCAGTTTAGCGGTGCACAACTGTGCTTTACTGGCAGTTGTTGTCACTACTCGGCTGTTGTGGGTGACATGATTAACAGTGTCTTTGTGATATAATATAATATAATGATATAATATGTCCATAATGATATGTTCATAATACGCCGATTATTCGAAATTCATACAGAAACCCAAGTAAAGCTAACTTTGTTGCTCTTTTTTCCACCTCGAATCCCAATACACTTTGCAATTTAGTAGGTTTTGTTTTCAATCTATTTAAGATCCGAAATTCCTATGTTTGACGCATGTTGTTGTATTCAGTTGTATCTACCCATGGGCTCGTGGGCCCCTATAGTACAATAAACGCAATTACACTTGTCTTTGGAATGGGGGCGAGATATTACTCTCACTTGACGGGATCAGTTCGACAGGCTCCGTTGTAAGTGAACAGAATGATTTATGAGACAGTTGGTAAATATAGGCTTTAAAGTATTTCCCAGTTGATGATCCATTATGCATATATTCGGCGTATGTTTCAGTTTTTTTCAGCAAATTTTAGGCATATCAAATGTTGCACGTGAGGACGATAAATCAAAGTGACCATCACCTTTATTAAGCCATAAATTGTATGTTATGTTGTTATCTCATTGGGTAATGGCAATCTTAGTCTGTAAGTGTCATTTTCCACACTGCCGAATGCACTACCGCTGAGTCATTACCCGTGAGACGCAAACGACTGACCACAGCCAAGATTTTTATTGATGCAATGTGGTATTTGGTTTTAATGTTTTAAGCAATCAGTTAACCTATAATACAAATTTGAGTAAATTATTTTTTCAAATTACTAGGACTCCAGGAATTTGAAAAGGGCATTGCAACCTGAGACGGGGGGGGGCTCTTCCTCAGTAAAGTGTTAGGGGGGGGCATCGGGACCCCGCTGGACACCCCCCCGCTGGATCCGTCCTCGTGAACTATCTGGAGGCATCCTGGGACTAAAAAAGCCCATTTTCGTATAGAGTCATCTTTTAGCAATGAAATTCGGGCAAACAATCAAACGATGATTTCTCTCTATCTGTGTATCTGGCGAATATTGTACGTCTACAGGGGCGGATCCAGAAATTTGAAAAAGGATGGATCCATTGGAAACTTGCAACCGAGGCGAGGGGGAGGGGGTGGGGGGGGGGGGGCTAGCCCTAGTTTGACATTAATGATTGCATTTTTTCTCAAAAAAGGGGGAGTCCGAACCCCTGGGATGCGCCCCACTGGATCCGCCCCTTGCCTAGTAAATTTGACCTGTAGATCTACTCTTATAACATATTCATTCATGAAATCCGAAAATGATGTAGTTTTAAAATACGCCAGATCGTCACAGTGTCTGTTACACACATATATTCTCCTATTATTCTTCACGTGCTCGCCCTGGTCCGGGTATATTTGCAGAACGAACTTGATTTGTTGAAGATGCATAGTTCACAGGGGCGGATCTAAGGGGGGGGTTAGGGGGGTTTCAACCCCCCCCTCCCTTGGGAACCTGAACATACACTGTTAAAGTCGGCTTCTCCGAGCAGCGCCACCCCCCCCCCCCCCCGGTCGCAAGTTTTAGCCAGAGAGCACCCCCGCCCCCCTCCCGGTCGCAAGTTTTTCAGAGAGCAACCCACCCACCCTTGGCAAAGAGAGAGCACCGCCCCCACCCCACCCCCCCCCCGGTCGCAAGTTTTCAGAGAGCAACCCCCCCTTGCCAAATTCCTAGATCCGCCCCTGGTTCAGAGGCTGCTGTTGAAGGGAGTGGCATAGGCCCACAGCAGACGAGAAGGCTAGACCCGGACTAAACACGACTCACGTTTTCTGATTGGTCATATATGAAGCAGCTCGCCGCACGGCACTTTGAAATTACGTTCTTTTTCTCATTTTTGGGCTGCGCGTCTAGTGTGTATATTCAAAAGTGGCCCCGCGTCACCCTTGTATGGCCAGAAATGGTCCGCTCCACCCTTGTATAAAGAATAGCGGCCCCGCTCCACCCTTCTTTAAGCAGAAGGGGCCCCGCTCCATCATTGTGTGAGCAGAAGTGGCCCTGATCCACCCTTGTCTGAGCAGAAGCGGCCCCGGTCCACCCTTGTGTGAGCAAAAGTGGCCCTGCTCCACCCTTGTGTGAGCAGAAGTGGCCCTGCTCCACCCTTGTATGAGCAGAAGGGGCCCCGCTCCACCCTTGTGTGACAAGAAGTGACCGCGTTCCACCCTTGTGTGGCCAGAAGTGGCCCCGCTCCACCCTTGTGTAAGACGAAGTGGCCCCGATCTACCCTTGTGTGGCCAGAAGTGGCCCCGTTCCACCCTTGTGTAAGACGAAGTGGCCCCGCTCCACCCTTGTGTAAGACGAAGTGGCCCCGCTCCACCCTTGTGTAAACATAAGGGACCCCGCGCCACCCTTGTGTGACCAGAAGTGGCCGCGTTCCACCCTTGTGTGGCCAGATGTGGCCCCGCTCCACCCTTGTGAAAGACGAAGTGGCCCCGCTCCACCCTTGTGTAAGACGAAGTGGCCCCGCTCCACCCTTGTGTAAGACGAAGTGGCCGCGCTCTACCCTTGTGTGGCCAGAAGTGGCCCCGCTCCACCCTTGTGTAAACAGAAGTGGCCCCGCTCTACCCTTGTGAAAGACGAAGTGGCCCCGCTCCACCCTTGTGTAAACAGAAGTGGCCCCGCTCTACCCTTGTGTGGCCAGAACTGGCCCCGCTCCACCCTTGTGTAAACAGAAGTGGCCCCGCTCTACCCTTGTGTGGCCAGAACTGGCCCCGCTCCACCCTTGTGTAAACAGAAGTGGCCCCGCTCTACCCTTGTGTGGCCAGAACTGGCCCCGCTCTACCCTTGTGTGAGCAGAAGTGGCCCCGCTCCACCCTTGTGTAAGACGAAGTGGCCCCGCTCCACCCTTGTGTAAGACGAAGTGGCCGCGCTCTACCCTTGTGTGGCCAGAAGTGGCCCCGCTCCACCCTTGTGTAAACAGAAGTGGCCCCGCTCTACCCTTGTGAAAGACGAAGTGGCCCCGCTCCACCCTTGTGTAAACAGAAGTGGCCCCGCTCTACCCTTGTGTGGCCAGAACTGGCCCCGCTCCACCCTTGTGTAAACAGAAGTGGCCCCGCTCTACCCTTGTGTGGCCAGAACTGGCCCCGCTCTACCCTTGTGTGAGCAGAAGTGGCCCCGCTCCACCCTTGTGTAAACGGAAGGGGCCCCGCTCCACCCTTGTGTAAACAGAAGTGGCCCCGCTCCACCCTTGTGTAAACGGAAGGGGCCCCGCTCCACCCTTGTGTAAACCGAAGTGGCCCCGCTCCACCCTTGTATGAACAGAAGTGGCCCCGGTCCACCCTTGTGTGAGCGGAAGTGGCCCTGCTCCACCCTTGTGTGACCAGCAGAAGTGGCCCCGCTCCACCCTTGTGTAATTCCGAAGTGGCTCCGCTCCAGACTTGTGTGAGCAGAAGTGGCACCGCTCCACCCTTGTGTGAGCAGAAGTGGCCCCGCTCCAGTCTTGTGTGGCCAGAAGTGGCCCCGCTCCAGCCTTGTGTGAACAAAAGTGGCCCAGCTCCACCCTTGTGCAAGACGAAGCGGCCCTGCTCCACACTTGTGTAAACAGAAGTGGCCCCGCTCCACCCTTGTGTAAGACGAAGAGGCCCCGCTCTACCCTTGTGTGGCCAGAAGTGGCCCCGCTCCACCCTTGTGTAAACGGAAGGGGCCCCGCTCCACCCTTGTGTAATTCCGAAGTGGCTCCGCTCCAGACTTGTGTGAGCAGAAGTGGCACCGCTCCACCCTTGTGTGAGCAGAAGTGGCCCCGCTCCAGTCTTGTGTGGCCAGAAGTGGCCCCGCTCCAGCCTTGTGTGAACAAAAGTGGCCCAGCTCCACCCTTGTGTAAGACGAAGTGGCCCCGCTCCACCCTTGTGTAAACAGAAGTGGCCCCGCTCCACCCTTGTGTAAGACGAAGTGGCCCCGCTCTACCCTTGTGTGGCCAGAAGTGGCCCCGCTCCACCCTTGTGTAAACGGAAGGGGCCCCGCTCCACCCTTGTGTAAACAGAAGTGGCCCCGCTCCACCCTTGTATGAACAGAAGTGGCCCCGGTCCACCCTTGTGTGAGCGGAAGTGGCCCTGCTCCACCCTTGTGTGACCAGCAGAAGTGGCCCCGCTCCACCCTTGTGTAATTCCGAAGTGGCTCCGCTCCAGACTTGTGTGAGCAGAAGTGGCACCGCTCCACCCTTGTGTGAGCAGAAGTGGCCCCGCTCCAGTCTTGTGTGGCCAGAAGTGGCCCCGCTCCAGCCTTGTGTGAACAAAAGTGGCCCAGCTCCACCCTTGTGTAAGACGAAGCGGCCCTGCTCCACACTTGTGTGAGCAGAAGTGGCCCCGCTCCACCTTTGTGTGAACAGAAGTGGCCCCTCTCCACCCTTGTGTGGCCAGAGGTGGCCTCTTTGGGTTTCGTCCTCTTCCAACAGCAATTTGTCGGTCTGTCTCGCAGCATCCATGCACCTTCGACAAATCAATTTCGTTACATAATGATCTTGTGGCCAAGGATAATGCGTAGAGAACAATAGGGTAATCCCAAAAATATGAGTACATCAAGATAGGTGTGTACGGCGATTTCCATGTAATCGTTCTCAGGTGACGCCGCCAAGCGGTGAGCACGTAGTGCTGCGCAGTGCCGGCGTCAACAGGCATCAACGTCAAGTTTGTTCCGCCATAATTTGCGCGAATTAACGAAAGAAATGTTCAGGAATGCCTATCTTCAAGGAAAAAGAAAGGTAAAACCTGCTTCTTGCGTTCATTTATCAGTCTTTTATGTCGTGCATCGATTATCACCACCACACTTGCTGATAATTCTCTATTATCGCCCACGTCTTAGCGAGCTTCTGTAAGTAGGTAAGTAAAACCAGTCGAAAATCTATCGTTGCCACTCAATTACCAGATAACAACAAGCTACAAGTGACTGCTAAGTCCTAAAGAATGTGTAATCAGGTGTCCTGATCGATCTCCTGGGGGTTGAATCAAAATTAGGTGAACACAGAGCCTATAGTATGATCATAAACCTACTGCCCTGGCTGTCCGGCTTCCGGAGTCTGGTTACCTTTGGCAAAGCTAGCCAAACCGGGGAAAAGCAAAGCCTGTGTCTGCCTTTCTGCATAACGCTTGTCACTGAAGCCCGTCGTGGGGCTAGGGCTGGTAAGCGATATCGTGAGCAATTAGAAGAACACGATGATCAACACAATCTATCCCAGATAGCACACTGCTGGTGGGCCGCTGTCGGTATCGAGTGGCACGGGTGGCATCGTTTTCCACCAGCGAGCTGCCAGCGGGCCGTCGTTTGTTTTGCCGTTCCCATCACGCCACCTAGCGATTAGCATGCGAAACATCGTCCTTGACCTCGGCAGTTTGAAAATTTGGCGCACGAGTCTTCAGAATCATCTTATGAGTGCTTATACTTCTCTTCGTTGTCGTCTTTTCTGGTGAGTAATTGTAATAAGATATAGTTTGTATTTTAACCTTATGGGTCAGAGAACCGAGGAATGAGATGTCCAGAATCACATTTGGTTTAATTTGTCTAGGAGCATCAATGATGTTGACAGCATGCATAGGCACTATAGTGCCTACTATAGCGGCCCGCTGATGGTTCATCGTTGAACTGTTTACGATTTTTCCTCGCTTTGGATCATAGTTTACTTTAATCTTTTAATGATAAATACATAGTAAAATTTACTTTAGTCACTCACTTTACAGTTCAGTCATACATTTATGCATCTGCTTTGGCAAGTTATAAAATTAAAGGCATTAAAATAGCTAAGTACCACTCACCAGTGGCTTGCCAGTGGCCTGCCAGTGGCACATGTACAATCATATTGGTGAAAAATATGATACTACAGGCAAACCTGAATATTTTTTACCTATGTACCCGACCTTGTAACTGTGTTTGGTGTCATATATGTACAGTTAATGTGCCAAAAAAAACACGAATCACACACTACTGCAAGTATAGGCCCTAGTAGTGGTGGTCCACTACTAGCCCACCAGTGTTATCTTCACCTGAACACATTAATTGAAACACTTAAAGTTGCATGTCGAGCTCTTTCCCGCCAAAACTAATGAGGTCAAAATGCATATAAGAATCAGTCCTTGAATCCTTTAAGACTTCTTTTATCTACACTCCACCCATACCAGACTGCCAAATAGTGTCTCTTAGCCTTGGCCGTGATATCAATTTACCACAAGTTTTCATTTTAGTGGTAAACGTCATCAGTTTGTGTGCTTCGCAATGCTTTGGTATAAGTAGCAGTGCCGCGACCGAGTTCTGTGGTGTCCCGGGATAGACACGTTTGCCACACCACAGCCGAAACGGAAAAGCCGAAATGTTTATCAGGTTTCTAAATTTATAGAATGAAACAATCGAGTTTTCTGCAAATTTTGATATAAATTTCGCCTAGGCTTAGTTTTGGCGGGAAAGAACTCCACATGCAACTTTAATTACATGATTTTTTATCTCCCAAGATTTTTACCTTAGTACCCGAATGAGAATCTGTATCTGGCTATCCTTGTTATAATTATCTGTTTGGTATGTATTATATATACTTCAGTATACCCATATAGTTATATGTCTTGTCATGTTGTAAATATATATATGAAACTAGATCCAATTATTAAATTAACAGTCAATTTTCTTTCAGCCAAACAGGGTACATCCGGAGACGAGATGCAGAGCAGCAGGGATGATTAAAATTGATGAAAATTAAATGAACGTTGACTCAATGTCATTAAACGCTTCAAATGAAATCAATGTGTTTGTGTTTGTGATATGCAGATCCATGCACAACCAATGTAGCATGATAAAATTAACATAGGATGGCCTACCAGTGGCCCACCAGTGGCGCACCCGTGGCATATTTGTATCTCACTAGGGGGCCACTGGCAGCCCGCTGGTGGCTCATTAGCGGACACGCCATGGATGGCCCACCGGTGGCTGCCACAGGGGGACCACTAGATCTGCCGATGGCGGTCCACTGGCGGTCCCCCATCAGTGTGCTATCTGGGATTCTACTAAACGGACTTCCTGTTACGCGCACTTTGTTCGCCAGATGGCGCGCGGGTGGCGCAGGGGAAAACAAACGCACGTGCAGCCGACCGATAAGCTTGAGCGAGCAGGCTACTTTCGGTCTGTCAACGATATTTTACAATATGGAGAGGCAACATGGCGATCGAGTAGGGCGGACCTATATGCGGTGGCTCCCACAAATTTCATGTTTACGCGCAAAATAATAGTGCATATGGATAAAGAAAAGGACTACCATAACAGGAAAAGGCATAGAACTGTGAGTACCGACAAAGAAAATAAGAGGTCAAACACAAAAGAAGAAATAAACGTCCAAAGTGGAGTAGTGGGCGATAATACAGTCGGCGAAACAACCCCGTCGCCAAAAATGGCGGACAAACCGTTCAGCGATCAACTCGGCGCTCTGGCAACCTCCATTGATGGCTTAAACGCCAAGCTCGACTCACTGTCCGCAAAACAGGATAAACTCACCGAGACTATAAGTGGGGCAAATGGAATATGCAACAAATTGTCCCTTGTGGAGGAGGATGTCGGCGAGACTTCGGGAATACTAGCAAACTCACAAAAAGAATCCTCGGATTTGCAAGGTGAGATGGCCTTACTGAAACATATTGTGATTAAACAAAGCGAACTGATTGAACATTTAAGAAGAGACCTTACAGATCTAAAGGTGCGATCAATGAGAAACAATATACTAGTGCATAATGTGGCTGAGGAGATGGGACGTGCAGAAGATTGTGGCTTGCTTTGCGAGGAGATATTGCGCAAAAATGGCTGGGACGATGCCGCAAATTACATTGAGAGGGCACACAGACTCGGGCCTCTGAATACCAACAGAGCAATTAAACCGAGACCGATCGTCGTGAGGTTCACGTCACAAAAGTGTGCGGATAAGGTCATTGAAGCAGGACGAAAACTACCGAGAGGGGCGGATAAAGTGAAATTTACACCTCACTACCCAGCAGAGGTTCAGGAAAATAGGCGGGCCATGAGTGCAAGGGCAGAGGGCATGAAAGCAAAGGCAGGAAACCAACAGCTCCGAATTAAGATGACAAACGAAGAGCTGTTTGTGAATGGTGAGAAGCAGAAAGCCACCCTCCCCTTGCCATCTATACGAGAACTGCTCCAAATAAACCCAAGCGAGAAGGAAGAGCTCCACAGGAATGCCCCAACCATCATAAAGGGTGTTGTGGTCAAAGAGCGTGGCTGCTCCTTTCAAGCCTCGGTAGCTGAAGTGAAAACGATTTCGCAAGTCAGAGAGTCATACCGCTGCCTGCTGTTGGACCCGGCCAGGATGTCTGCACCCAACAATGCGGCTGCTTACCGGCTGGCGGACCCGCAGTCACCGGGAAACACCGATGAAGGTGGTCAGGATGACGGAGAGCACGACGCGGCGAGACACATCAAATATCTGCTCCAACGCCGAAACAAGACCAACCTCGTTGTGTTTATCACGCGCACGGGTGGAAACACTCACCTGGGCCAGCGGCGCTTTCAGTTGATGGAGAAGGCCCTGGACTCGGCCTTAGAAGCGGCGGCACAAATAACCGTGTGATTAAAGACTCATCCTGTTTCCAGCAGTCGCCTTAATTCCTTATTTATATATTTAGTTCTAAATGTTAAGTAGTATTGAAAATATTGTTATTCACAAATCTGTAATATGAGCGCGACAAAAAAAAAACGGTTAGCATAAATTGTATATTGGGAGTCACCTGTCGGTCGGTTGTGTCTGCAAATATCAAGCATGTACACGCGGAAATCCTTGGTACCTGAAGTGTCGATATTAGAGAGACAAGCACTGATATACGTACATATAAGTGGTATGCAGGGGACAGGAAACGGAAGAGTAAGGAACTTTATTGTGATAAGCTTAACTATATGTGTTAGCATTCAAGTATTATGGTATTTGTTAAACATGCAGCTGCAATATAGGAACTGTAATTTGCAAAACAAACATGCATAGTTGTATAAGTTTCGCTAGTATGAATGTAAGAGGTCTGGCTGACAAACACAAACGAATAGACGTATTTAATTGGCTAAAGGGAAAGAAATGTGAAGTATATTGCTTGCAAGATGTCCATTGCCACGAAGACCAAGCAAAATTGTTTGAAGCAGATTGGGGCTATAAAGCCTTTTTCAGCACGTACAAGAGTAACGCTAGAGGCACAGCGATATTGTTTAATAACAACATAGGTAATTTTGAATACGAAGTGAAAGAAGTGGTTTTGGACCCAAATGGCAACTATGTCGCTATTGACTTGAAAGTAAAAGAAAGATCAATTACAATTATCTCAGTATATGGACCAAACCAGGATAAACCGGCTTTCTTCCAAGAGATATCAGATATAGCAAATGCCTTCGGAAACCCATCAATCCTAATATGTGGGGATTGGAATTTAGTGCAAGACTTCGCAAGAGATACACGGGGAAATATACGGCAAAATAATGTAAACGCGACAAAAAGAGTACTTTTGATGTGTGAAGAACTAGAATTAATAGACCCATGGAGAACCCAGTACCCAGAGGTAAAACGATACACATGGAAAAGTGCCGGTAAAGTACAAAAAAATGCTAGATTAGATTTCTTTTTAGTTACTCAGGATCTATTTGCTGAAATGCACAAGGCAGAGATAGGAATAAAATACAGATCAGACCATTCACTTATTAAGTTTATGATAAAAGAGTTTAACGAAGAGAGGGGAAGGGGATTCTGGAAATTAAACGTATCCCTGTTAAGAGATAAGGACTATAGTGTCGCCATAGAACATGTTATAAACCAAATGATCAGACAATACGCACAGGAAGGAGAAATCCTGGACGATCCGAAGGTAAAGTTAAAGGTTGATGATGCAACTTTTTTTGAATTACTAAAGCTAGAAATTAGGGGCAAGAGCATTTCCTTCTCCTCCTACAAAAAGCGTATATCGGAAAAACAAGAAAAAATGCTAGAGATGGAAATCAAAACATTAGAAGAACAGGTGGATGAGAGTTATGATCCGCAACAGTTTGAGCTAATAGAGCAAAAGAAGGATGCACTGAGAACCCTGAGACACCATAAGATAAAAGGCGCCATAGTTAGAACAAAACTTCAAGTTTATGAGGAAGCGGAAAAACCTAATAAGTATTTTTGCAGCCTTGAAAAAAGTCGGTTTACCAGTAAGCTCATAACCAAATTAAGTGTAGAGGGAAAAGACGTAACTGATGCGCGGGATATTCTTAACGAACAACGGACTTTTTATAAGTCGCTCTACAATTTGGGTAAAACAAGAAGAGACGATGATGCTACAGCAGTTTTCTTGAAAGATGAAAATCTTACGAGAATAGACGAGGTAGACAAGCAATTCTGTGATGGAGAAGTGATGCTTTCAGAAATTAAAGAGGTACTGTTAAATATGAAGAATGGAAAATCCCCAGGTACTGATGGGTTTCCGTGTGAGTTCTACAAGTTTTTTTGGAAGAGTATAGGTTATTTTCTATATAGAAGTCTGAAATATGGTATCAATAGCAAGAAACTGTCTATAACACAAAGACAAGGAGTAATTACATGTCTACCCAAGCCAGGGAAAGCTAGAGAATTTATGAAAAACTGGCGTCCGATATCCTTGTTAAATTGCGATTATAAAGTGTTATCCGGTGTAATCGCAAGACGAATTAAGCAAATTTTAGTAAAAATAATTGGTCCAGATCAGAAAGGTTTTTTAAAAGGACGTTTTATTGGCGAAAACACCAGACTTGTCCTTGACGTAATGGAATACCTTAATCTTACAAATAACGCAGGCCTATTACTGACGATCGATTTTGAAAAGGCCTTTGACACCGTATACTGGCAGTTTATCACCAAGACACTAGAAGCGTACAACTTCGGGGAAAGCTTTGTCGACTATTTTAGGCTACTGTACAAAGACGCAGAGAGTTGTGTGATAAACAATGGGTATTTCTCGCAGTTTTTTAAAATAGGGAGAGGATGTCGACAAGGTGACCCTCTATCTCCATATATTTTTATACTTGTTGTCGAACCTTTGGCCGCAGAATTAAGAAATAACAAAAACATAAAGGGTATTCAAATTGGTAACTTTACAGTTCTATTAGGTCAATATGCTGACGATATGTTTATGTTAATGAAAGACGACGAAGATTCTTTAACCGCTGCCCTAAAGACTTTTAGAATTTTTTACTTGTGTTCAGGACTGAGAATTAACATGGATAAGACACAAGCAGTATGGCTTGGCAGTAAGCGAAATTCAACAGATCGGTTATGTCTTAAATGGCCGATACAGTGGGTAACTTCTTTTAAGCTACTTGGAATTGTATTTGATGTTTGTATAAACGACATGCTCAAAAAAAATATAGAAGCCAAGCTCCTAGACATAAACAAAACACTACGTTTTTATAAGTCGAAGTGTTTATCCCTAATAGGGAAAGCAACGGTGATCAAGACTATAGTTATTCCGAAGCTTATCCATATTTTGTCAATTATTCCTTCTCAATCTGTATTAATTGATAGCTTGCAAAAAATCATTGACAACTTCATGTGGGACGGTAAAAAGCCAAAGATTTCGAAAACGCAATTGGCTCAGACTTACGCCGATGGTGGTATACAGCTCACTTGTATAGATACCCTCATACAAGCACTTAGGCTAACATGGGTTAAACGTTTGGAAACATCCAACGGTAACTGGCAAAGGGTAGCAAGATATTTTTTAAAGGAAGAACATACAAACCTTATCTGGTTGTTAGATCCGAAATCACTGGCTAAAATGTCTAAAAGAATGTGCAGTAGTTTTTGGAAGGAGGTGATAGAGGCTTGGAAAAAGTACAGTGTTATTAAGTATACAAATGCTGATGAAATGAAGTTTACATTTTGGAATGCACACTACGTAACAAACACTAATATATTAAGGTATAAAGAACAGCTTTTATTAAATGAGTGCTACCAAGTGATGGATTGGTTTGGTGACTAAGGGACACCGCTATCTCGTGAGAATTTTAATACTAAATATAATGTGAATTTAAACTTCTTGGATTTCTTATCAACTAAATCCCAGATACTTAGTTACTGGTTCAAGAATAATATATATCCAGAAATACCAGTAGAGGGTAAACGGGAACACTATTTAGCAGATGTATTGGAGGCACCTCGCTGTTGTAATTTTGTCTATTGGGAATTAACCAGAAAGTGTGAAATTGCATATAGGAAAATAACAAAATGGGAAGAAATATTAAATATACAACTGGACAAAAAAGTGTGGAAACAAATCTTTTTAATACCGTATAGGTCGTCTATAGAATCGAAATGTAGAAGCTTTCAATATAGATTGCTTCAACGAATCCTGCCTACAAACAAATTTTTGAAAATGTGTGGGTTTATTTTACAATATAAGATGTTTCAAAGCGCGTTTATTGGCAGTGACTAAGCAGTACAAGGTCTGGGGGTGTATCAATCACAACCGAGCTGGAAAGGCGTTTTCATTTTTTTAAATGTCTCGTGAATAAGGAGCGATTAGAGCGTCGCATCCCTAAATATCCACCATCCACGCCGCCCCAGTAGGCAACCATACGCAGCGTGGCATCTGGATACATCGGGTCGTTCTTTCCAAGTTTATGCCGAATACTACGGTGCCCGGTTCACGACATCGCGATATTTAAAAAATAAATAAATAAAATAACTCGTTCCAAACTTCGACGCGGAACGATAATTTTTTTTCGGAAAAAAAAGGCGTTCCAAAGTTCTTAACGCTATGACCGGATGACTGTGTAGACACTATCCCGTTGTTTTGGCGGCTGTCCGGTTGACTTTAAAGGTAGCCATGACTGCACGTGTTCAGCGATTTCATAGCTGGTTAACAACCGCATGCAACAGTATGACCTAATTACCGAGCTTTCCCCACGGAATTGGGGAGAGGAGGCACGACCTTACTGCAGTGGTGTGGGTGTGCCGCCCATGGCATATGGAGAGTGAGAGAAAGGTACGCGATTTGTGGTTAGGGAGAGAACATATTTTTGCGAAAACACGAGTTATTTTTTTCGGAAAATAATAAGTCGTTTCGCAAAAGTTAGGTCCGAGTTAATTTTTTGGTGAACAAAATAAGTAGTGCTGTAGGAGAATTTGGAATATTTTATTTTATAAAAAAATATATCGCGATTTCCTAAACTGGGCACCGTAGAGTACTTTATTTAGTACTGTATACTGTTTTACTCAAGCGTCCATGCATCTATGTCCCTGCAGACGGCTTTACTCTTAAAAGTCGGGTAATTTCGATCAGCGCATAACATGACGTCTCGGGAGAGTTGGCGTAATCAGTACTGTAACCTGATTTGTCTAATCTGTCGCACCCGCGAAACTACAAAGCTGGCGCGCTCTCTTTTTTTGGCTGGGACGTCCCCCACTACAGATACACCCACATAGCCACCTATAAGCCAAAGTTATGATCGGCCTACAGCAGCATTTATTCTTGGACGTGATACAACTATATGAAGTTTAAGGGACAGAGAACGTGTTTAATGTTTTTATGCGATGTTAAGGAAATAAGATAATCGAATTCAGCCTCCAAGAGTTGTGCTTTGATCAGTCGATCTACATATGTGCATGTTGTAGCACAGCTATACGGACAGCGCATCAGACAATCAGACAAAATATCATACCAGGAGTGGGTGGGGGGTGGGGGGGGGGGGGGAGGGGGCATTTTCGTTCCTCTGGAATGGGCTTTTCATTTTACCGCGAACTAGAAATAAGGAAAATAATTCTTCGGGAACTGGGAATGGGATATTAGCCGACCATCGCGATCAATGATTTTCATTACACGTGAACTGAGAATTTTAATACTAAATATCGTTGGGAAATCGTCAATTTATATGATGTATCCCCCCCTTCCATTGTATACGGGGAGTCCTCTATTCAATTCATCGTGACCTGGGAATAAAGAAATGTATTCTTCGTGACGTGGGAACACGCCCCCCTCCCCCCCATACAAGTCATCATGGCCGATCTCTGGCCGCTTGGTTGGGTCTTTCACCCACTTTCCTGCTGGCTCCTTGTAAGGGCACTGTTCAATGCCAGCAACCTGCAGCTTGCTGCGATATATTTCTCTTTGCGATTGCGCATGCGCACTAAATGATGACGTCAGTCCGAAAAGGAGACTCCTAAGCCTGTTAGACCGGACCTCAGTGGCATCATAGCGTTCCATGCGGTTTGTTCAGGGTCAAGAAGGTAGTGTGACACGCAATGTGATTTTGTCAGAGTGATGCAGGTTGTGTGAAAACCCTAGTTGC
Organism: Arenicola marina; assembly: GCA_964019135.1. Classification (NCBI taxonomy): domain Eukaryota; kingdom Metazoa; phylum Annelida; class Polychaeta; family Arenicolidae; genus Arenicola; species Arenicola marina. Next base: position 34,500,475 of record OZ025259.1, on the reverse strand, counting down.
TAGGTCAGAGTGCAGAAGGTAGTGTGATACCCTAAGTGGCTGGGTCAGAGTGCAGAAGTTAGTGTGATACCCTAAGTGGCTAGGTCAGAGTGCAGAAGGTAGTGTGATACCCCAAGTGGCTAGGTCAGAGTGCAGAAGGTAGTGTGATAACCCATGTGGCTAGGTCAGAGTGCAGAAGGTAGTGGGATGCACCATGTGTCTTGGTCACAGTGAAGAATGTATTGTAAGCAAGCTTGTGGCTTGGTCAGTGTGGGGAAGGTAGTATGACAACCCATGTGACTTGGTCAGGATACGGAAGGTAGTGTGATTACTTATGTGGCTTGGTCAGAGTGCAGAAGGTAGTGTGATAACCCATGTGGCTTGGTCAGAGTGCAGAAGGCAGTGTGATAACCCATGTGGCTTGGTCAGTGCGCAGAATGTAGTGTGATAACCAATGTGGCTTGGTCATGGTGCGTAAGGTAGTGTAATAACCCATGTGACTTTTTCAGTGTGCAGAAGGTAGTGTGATAATCCATGTGGCTTGGTCAGTGTGCAAAAGGTAGTGTGATAACCCATGTGGTGTGGTCAGTGCGCAGAATGTAGTATGATAACCCATGTGGCTTTGTCAGTGTGCAGAAGGTAGTGTGATAACCAATGTGGCTTGGTCGGGGCGCAGAAGGTAGTGTGATAACCCATGTGGCTTGGTCAGGGTGCAGAAGGTAGTGTGATAACCCATGTGGCTTGGTCAGAATGCAGGAGGTAGTGTGATAACCCATGTGGCTTGGTCAGAGTGCAGAAGGTAGTGTGATAACCCATGTGGCTTGGTCAGGGCGCAGAAGGTAGTGTGATAACCCATGTGGCTTGGTCAGAGTGCAGAAGGTAGTGTGATAACTCATGTGGCTTGGTCAGGGCGCAGAAGGTAGTGTGATAACCCATGTGGCTTGGTCAGTGCGCAGAAGGTAGTGTGATAACCCATGTGGCTTGGTCAGTGCGCAGAAGTTAGTGTGATAACCCATGTGACTTGGTCAGTGTGCAGAAGGTAGTGTGATAACCCAAGTGGCTTAGTCAGTGTGCAGAAGGTAGTGTGATAACCCGTGTGGCTTGGTCAGTGTGCAGAAGATAGTGTGATAACCCCTGTGGCTTGGTCAGTGTGCAGAAGATAGTGTGATAACCCATGTAACTTGGTCAGTGTGCAGAAGGTAGTGTGATAACCCAAGTGGCTTAGTCAGTGTGCAGAAGGTAGTGTGATAATCCATGTGGCTTGGTCAGTGTGCAGAAGATAGTGTGATAACCCATGTGGCTTGGTCAGTGCGCCGAAGGTAGTGTGATAACCCGTGTGGCTTGGTCAGAGTGCAGAAGGTAGTGTGATAACTCATGTGGCTTGGTCAGGGCGCAGAAGGTAGTGTGATAACCCATGTGGCTTGGTCAGTTTGCAGAAGGTAGTGTGATAACCCATGTGGCTTGGTCAGTGCGCAGAAGTTAGTGTGATAACCCATGTGACTTGGTCAGTGTGCAGAAGGTAGTGTGATAACCCAAGTGGCTTAGTCAGTGTGCAGAAGGTTGTGTGATAACCCGTGTGGCTTGGTCAGTGTGCAGAAGATAGTGTGATAACTCCTGTGGCTTGGTCAGTGTGCAGAAGGTAGTGTGATAACCCATGTAACTTGGTCAGTGTGCAGAAGGTAGTGTGATAACCCAAGTGGCTTAGTCAGTGTGCAGAAGGTAGTGTGATAACCCATGTGGCTTGGTCAGTGCGCCGAAGGTAGTGTGATAACCCGTGTGGCTTGGTCAGTGTGCAGAAGATAGTGTGATAACTCCTGTGGCTGGGTCAGTGTGCAGAAGGTAGTGTTATAACCCGTGTGGCTTGGTCATGGTACAGAATGTAATGTAATAACCCATGTGGCTCGGTCAGAGTACAGTCGGTAGTGTGATAACTCAGGTGGCTTGGTCAGTGTGCGGAAGGTAGTGAGATAACTCACGTGGTTTGATCAGTGTTGATAAGGTAGTGCGATAGGTCATGTGGCTTGGTCGAACTCATATAACATCTATGGTGACTTTGGCCGTTTATTTCAGCATGATTATCCAGAACACGATTTGGACATTGCTCTGATACAAATACTACAGAAAAGGCTTCCGTAATGCTAACGATACACCTTATAGGGTTGCTTAGACTTTAAAATGAATAATGATTATTCATATTCGTTTGCCAATACTTCAGACGTGGGTTTCGACCTTTCGGCAGTATCGATTATGATAAGGAAAATCCGGGAAGTTGAATGAGATTTTCATGCTTGAAATGGCATCTGGGACTCCCACGTGACTGCATCAAACGGCGCAAGTCACCGGATCCACGTTGCCAATGTTGCAATCAGGAGGTCCATTGTCATTTCCACACATGCCATGCAGACGGCCGCTGTAGTACCGGCTAGACATAGACATGTAAACCTGGTCGTGGCCGCTGATGTTGTTGCCCGTACCTGTCTCGCAGTAGGCGACTGTTCCCTCGCAGCCTATGGTAAGTACGTCAAAGGAAATGATCCAAGACCCGGACGAATCGGTGGTCAGGCAGAAGGACCAAGGTTCTGGAAACGGTCCTGTCTCGTAACATCCGTCAGCCGCTACAGTGGACTGAAAGAGATGTTATCATGCTATAAGTTACTCACTTAATAACTTACTCACACTTTTAATTTTATTTTCGCAAAGTTTTCATTATTGAATACGTATGCATATTTACTATTTTCGCATAAAACTATTTTCATTGATGTGCAACAGCGCACAATAATATCACATAGCCATACTCACATTCACTTACAAAGTAATACGATAAAAAGTTAAAGCAGAATGAGCTCATAAAATTGGCAAATATCAGGTTATCCCAATGAGAAAAGCCTGACAAATAATCTCACTGCCACGATAGCCACAATGATACAAACAACTCACGCTCAATCCCCGTCCTCGCACTTTTACCGTTCCCTGAGGCTTTGACACCACAAACTCCCTTTCGTACTTGGACGGATTATTTTGGTGGACTCCAAATTGAATAGACATCCATTTAATCAAGTGGCCTCCGGGGACATTTGGGTCATCCCGCGTCCTAAACAAGATCTTGAACTAGAACATAAACAAAGTAAAATACACAATCGCATGAAAACAAGATGATCTTCCTTGGTTTATCTCACGAGGCACTCGCATACCTATACTATGTACACTACGTTTTAGAAAAGATGGTTTACATGTTGACTAACTACCCAGACTTTTATCCGAGTGGGCATCAGTAGCACCATACATAGAATTATTCCACATACTTTACCACTAAAACGGCTTATAATCCAGTTCTTATATAACGCATAAGTTCTGCCACATTTATACACACAACATCTTCATAGTACAGTTACTGATGGCAGGGCAAATCACTCATACATTAAACTACGAACGTTTTCATCATATAAAACATAAATTCATATAATTCGTGTGCTCAAGATGAACACTTTGCTGATAAATCCCCCTAATATGCCTTGTGTGGCAGTGAGCCTACCTTACACTGGTCCGCATTGCTAGCCCCAACGTATGTGCTAGCCAGGTACTGGTCCTCGCTGGGCATGGTGTGTGTGAAGCCACCGAGGCCAACCACATCGCCAGCAGCCAATGTACCCGCGGTACAGGAAGCTCCCTGCGCAACTGGAGACAATCGTAATTCACATGTTCAATTCACAATAGACAGTTCACCAAGATTGTGGCCCGCGACCTGCTCAGCGGCCGATATGCCCTCAGTGCGCACAACAACCTTGGATGATGACCAAAGACATCTCCCAATGTCGCAATTTCATTTCACATAGAAAGAAGGAAATGCCGTTTTGCTATCATTAGTATGCATTAGTGAACATTAAACAAATGTCATATGAAATATGCTACTTGCGCAACATAACATTTTGTTCTTACCTATTCGGACAGATATGGCGTTACGACAGATATGTAAGACACAAAAGTTATCACAATTGCGAAATGGTTAGCTCTAAATGGGATAGAGCTGACAAAGGAGGGGATGGGGCTGACAGGGGATAGTTTGGAGCCAGCACTGGAGGGGATGGAGCTGACACTGGAGGGGATGGAGCTGACACGGGAGGGGATGGAGCTGACAAGGGAGAGGATGAAGCTGACACTGGAGGGGATGGAGCTGACACGGGAGAGGATGGAGCTGACACGGGAGGGGATGGAGATGACACGGGAGGGGATGAAGCTGACACTGGAGGGGATGGAGCTGACACGAGAGGGGATGGAGATTACACTGTATTCGATCGAGGTGACACGGGGGGGGGGGGGGTGGAGCTGACTCTAGAGGGGAGGGAGCTAACACGGTAGTTGATGGGGCTGACGCGAGAGGAAAAGGAGCAGACATGGGGATGGATGGAGCTGACAAGGGAGGGGATGGATTAGGAGGAGGGGGGGGGGCGAGACGTGATTGGGGAGGGGGGGGGGGTAAGAACCTTTAGATAGTCCTAATGCCATAAGGAGGGACTGAATATAAAGTGTAGTTCCCCATCCTCTAAACCTGTACAACTGTCGAACGACATTGCCTGCTCTCTAGCGGAACACTCTTCACCCTTTTAAATATGCAGTATCGGGCCTACGTTTCTCTGTAATAAGCAGATAAAGCCACTGTGGAAAGTACGCAATACAAGACAGATCAATTAACACCACCTGTTACTTTGTGCGAAGGTTAATACAGCAATTAGCTGTTTCTTTACCACGTAAGCCTCAATCGTATACTTCCACGGAAACTAGACAGAGGAGTCAATGGCTGATGAGGGTTTGTTGTGCATGGCAGGCTTGGCCTGGTTTCACATTACACACAAAGTACATAGACCATCTCCACCAGATCGGCCCATCACCTTCCTGCTATATCGTGTTGTATGCCGAACACAGGCCTGATTATTTCGCCTGAAATGTCTTGTAACCAATACTCGAATTTCCAATTCCGATCCGCCATCTTGGTTTCTACGAGGTCAAAGGTCATGCGAGCATCAGCCGGCCGGAACATGGTGTCAGCACTTGTTTGTCAACCTTTCGTGACATGTTCTTGTTAACTGTGTTGCTGAAAAACCACCTGAAGAAGTTTTATGTAAGTAGGCCTGGATTGTTGGAAGAGTTTACTGTCAGTGTCATCTTATTGGTGTGTACCAGTGAAACGTTGACTGGACAGATTGACAGCATAACTGCATGTTATACCGGGTACCAGATGGTGTTTACAAACATTGAACAGCTGGCTGTCAAATTTTTCTACTTTCTATTTTGACACATAGTTGCCATCGATACGATGTCCGGGATAAACTAGAACTCAGTGTAGGACTGATGGCTTCAATGAGTTAATCCAACCTGCCGGTCTCTTGATTAAAAATGAATTCATGTGATTAGCACAGAATATATATTATATCCAGCGGGGGGGGGGGGGGGCGGGGGACAATTAATAGCATATCTACTGGTAGTAACGTAAATAATATCTTGATTTTAGGATGGAGAACCTTGTTCAGTCTCAGATAGACATGTAGCTCAAAACAGGCATTATTTGGATTGAACATATATGCCCCCAAACAATATGTACCTAAACAGCCCCCCCCCCCCTCATTATTATATATCGTACAATGCAGGAAATAACTTTCTCACACTCGCTAAGCAACAGCCCATTGTGATACCATTGCATGCTCTGTTATAGGCGCAAGTGTCCCCAGTCAAGCCTGCTTCTCTAGCGTAGAGAAACAGGCTTGTCGGGGGGTACTTGCGCCAAGCTCTGTTAGTGATTATTTTTTTACAGTTAGGGTAAAATTTACTGTGGATGGTTTATACAAGTAACTTTATTCAAATAAAAATCTAGACATGGGAGACTGAAATACTCACTCATTGCAATGCCAAATCATGTTAACCTACTAATGATCAATGTATAATTGAAATATATATTATTGCCTCATAAACTTCTATAGGAAATAAATATAAAGTACCCTAACCAGAAATTAATTGTTTTATTTATCTGTTCATAGGACATACTATATTCATTGGCCTTTGCATCGAAGATTATAATAAAAAAAAAAAGGACTTTAATGCCTAATATTTGTAAATAAATGTGGATTTGTTATGGAGATGTAAAGATGTATCCAGCCAGGTCATATGAATGTGAAGGCCAGAGGAAAAGGCCTTCGTGGATCTCATGTAAGATACCCGGTATATTTAAAAAATAATAATATTGGATTTGATATAGAGTTGCCTGCCAAAAAAACAAAACAAACCAAGAACTAATTTCGTCAGAAATATATTCTTTCTTTTGGCATAAGCACTAGGTCATTCCGTTCTTTTGGTTAATCTAAACACTGTATGCATATGATAATTTTTTATAGTTAATATTATTCAGTATCTATATGTGTCTGAAAACACTCCAAATTGGTGTCATGCCCAGTTTTCCAATGTACATTTTTTAAGGTGAGGGCCCCCCTGGGGATGCCCTTGGTATAATTGTTTACGAGGCTGAGGTAGTGCAATAAACCAACAAAACAATTAATAGTCATTTCATGATTTCTTTTATTCAGGCCTAGTTAATGATTTCACATTTTCAACATATATGACATATATGCCATGCTAACAGTCACAAACAGTGCTGAAAAGGTAGAAATGTAGCCACATCAACCACATACTGCATAGTAAAACACCTGTTGTTGCTTTGCAGATCAATCACAAACTCGTGGCGATTAATACAACCACAGATTTGTACAAAAGCCTACGCTAAAAAATACCTGGAAATCGGAATTGCTCGGCCCTTGAATGTAGCAATTCCCGGCTATAAGCTGGGTGTATGGCTAAAGGGACATTGTACTGAGCGCAACTGTCTTCGTAATGTCTACACCTGTACCTGTGAACCACCTTTCCTGCTGTTCCCTTTTCCAACTGACAGGAAAGACTCAGATGGAAGACAACGTTGGACACGCCTAATAAATAGACTACAGCAAGACTCGATGACAAAAATCTGGATTCCAACGAATAACAGCAGAGTTTGCAGCGAACATTTCCCAGAAAAGCAGCCAACGCCTTTACACCCAGATCCAACCCTCAATCTTGGTTATGCTTCAAAGGCGTCAACGAAGACAGTTAAACGCAAGAAACCAGTCGAGCGACCACCACCAACCACCAGAGTGCGTCAGGCCCCTGATTTACAGCCCAGTTTATCAGTGAATAAAAAAGACAACCAAGTACCTGACAGTACCGAGGACGCCAACATCAGTGCGCTGCAATCAGATGTCAGCTGCGTGGAAACACACAGTGTTACTGTTCAACCGGTATTTGATCAAGACTATTGCGAAGGAGAATCACAAGGACAAGCCTGGGAGTGCAGGCGTTGTACCCAGTAGGAGCACCAATGTCTCAGTCTGAAAGCCAACACGGTTGCTTTGGGGCGTGAACTTAATAAGTGTCGTTCTGCGCTTAGCGAGCAGAACAAGGGTTTTAGTCACAAAAGCCTCCAAAGTGACAAAAAAATTAGATTTTATACAGGACTGCCTACAAGGCAAACCTTTGACGCTATACATGAAGAAATGGAAAATAATGTCAAGAAACTCAGATATTGGAGGGGACCAAAAGTTGTTAGTTCAATTGTTGGAAGGAGATTTCGCTCATCTCCCCGAAAATTTGGTCGCCAAAGGGCCCTTAACAGCAAAGACGAGTTTTTGATGTGTTTGATGAAGCTGCGCTTGAGATTGACAAATGAAGACTTGGGGGATCGATTCGGCATCTCAAAATCCTCTGTTACACGCATCGTAACTACATGGGTCAAGTTCCTGGCACAGGAGCTCAAATGCTTAGTGTACCACCCAGAGCCAGAAACCATCTCCGAACTTATGCCAGAGAGTTTTAAGTCAGCAGGTATGGGAAAGGTTCACCACATCATTGATTGTACGGAGGCATTTCTCGAGAAACCAAAAGATCCTTTGGCAGCAGCAGTCACTTGGTCGGACTATAAACACCATAACACAGCTAAAATACTGGTGGACATAATCCCAAATGGACAATTCAATTTCATTTCACATTGTTATGTCGGCAGAGCGTCTGATAAAGCACATCACAAAGAACTCCGGCTTTCTAGACATCGTCGAAAACTACACCGAAGTCCTCGCAGACAAAGGTTTTTCCTCTATTCAGGAGGATTTGGCATTACGCTTCGCAAACCTCAGAGTCCTCCCTGGGAAGCGAGGCGGTTCACAATTCTTAAAGGATAAGGTCAAACAGACGAAGTTGGTCGCAAATAAGCGGATTTATGTAGAGCAAGCGATTAGGCGTCTAAACACTTTTGGATTGTTGAAATTTGAACTTCCGATCACGATGGTGGCACTCCTGGATGACATCATCATGATCTGTGGCGCAATTTGTAACCATTATCCGTCGTTGGTCAAGCGATAAATGCTCACCAATTAGGTTTCTGGTTACCCCATGGAAGGAAATTCCGTTTAGGGAATACGTCAGCGCTTTCTATTTGCAGTTGATACAAGTCCACTCAGATCGCTCTGCCTTATGAAGTGCTGCTTTTGACATTATTCCAACGCACCTAAGGTGAAACCAAGAGTCGCAACGATCGCAACATATGCTACACTGTCCGAACGATTCTGGGATCTCTACGCAAGGATTATTGCAGCTGGGGCAAAAGTGTTGACTGCCAGTAGCTTGCACAGAACCACTGACCTGTGCCTCCAACTTTCCCCTCGTCTGCTGCCTTGCCCCACTCACCTTTACTTCCACCTCTCCCCTCACCTGCTGGTTCCTTGCTCCATTGACCGGTGCCGCCACCTCTCCCCTCACCTGCTGCCTTGCCCCACTCACTGGTGTCTCCACCTCTCCCCTCACCTGCTGACTCGCTTCACTGACCGGTGCCGCCACCTCTCCCCTCACCTGCTGCCTTGCCCCGCTCACCGGTGCCTCCACATCTCCCCTCACCTGCTGACTCGCTCCACTGACCGGTGCCTCCACCTCACCCCTCACCTGCTGACTCACGCCACTGACCGGTGCCGCCACCTCTCCCCTCACCTGCTGCCTTGCCCCACTCACCGGTGCCTCCACATCTCCCCTCACCTGCTGACTCGCTCCACTGACCGGTGCCTCCACCTCACCCCTCACCTGCTGCCTTGCCCCACTCACCGGTGCCTCCACATCTCCCCTCACCTGCTGACTCGCTCCACTGACCGGTGCCTCCACGTCACCCCTCACCTGCTGACTCGCTCCACTGACCGGTGCCTTCACCTCTCCCCTCACCTGCTGCCTTGCCCCACTCACCGGTGCCTCCACATCTCCCCTCACCTGCTGCCTTGCCCCACTCACTGGTGCCTCCACCTCTCCCCTCACCTGCTGACTCGCTTCACTGACCGGTGCCGCCACCTCTCCCCTCACCTGCTGCCTTGTCCCACTCACCGGTGCCTCCACATCTCCCCTCACCTGCTGACTCGCTCCACTGACCGGTGCCTCCACCTCACCCCTCACCTGCTGACTCACTCCACTGACTGGTGCCGCCACCTCTCCCCTCACCTGCTGCCTTGCCCCACTCACCGGTGCCTCCACATCTCCCCTCACCTGCTGACTCGCTCCACTGACCGGTGCCTCCACCTCACCCCTCACCTGCTGCCTTGCCCCACTCACCGGTGCCTCCACATCTCCCCTCACCTGCTGACTCGCTCCACTGACCGGTGCCTCCACTTTACCCCTCAGCTGCTGACTCGCTCCACTGACCGGTGCCTTCACCTCACCCCTCACCTGCTGACTCGCTCCACTGACCGGTGCCTCCACATCTCCCCTCACCTGCTGCCTTGCCCCACTCACCGGTGCCTCCACATCTCCCCTCACCTGCTGACTCGCTCCACTGACCGATGCCTCCACATCTCTCATCGTCTGCCGGCCTTCCTCCTTGCTTCCGCCCTCCGTGCTCCCTTTCGCAGTCTCCAGTAAACGTGGAGCGACAAATCCTATAAAAAAGAATTTAAGGTCTGCACAAAGACTTTCCCAGAATTTCTGGTCGAACGTTATTCGTACAACAACGTGTCCATGGTCAGTTACGACGTCACCTTCCCTGACAAGATACTCAGGGAGGTGCATCATGGGATTTTTGTCTCGAAGGGAGTAGGGGGCTTTACACTCCATTAAACCGGACCCACAACAGCAGGTCACAAGAAAATCCGGGGAGGCTGCCACGAAACCCTGTGCCGAATCTAGAAACAGCCCACTTCGAGCAAGAAATACGTTCTTGTGTCCGGTTGTCCTCAAATATTGTTTGTATGTCCTCTCAGCACTTATCTCCATTGCGCGCCCATATTTAAGTTGGGGAAGATTTGGGGGGGCGGATTTAAGTCCCAGAATTTCGTCAACGAGAGACCTTGTGTCAGCCTGAGGGTTTCGTTTAAGGCTTTCACACCTAGTCTGTATGCGGTGGAAATTTGACGCCGTGAGGCGACCAAGCCTTGATTCCACCCACAAAGGGGATGTGCTTTGGCTAACTGTCTGTTGTTGAATTACATGAATACACTGGGGAGAATAAGTGGGAATGGCAGGTAGAAACATTTCAACAGAACCATCCGTGGCACGTGCAATGTCAAAGAGAGCAACCGGCTCAAGGACGTTCTCGACGTGTTGATTAGAGCTTGGTTGAGGGAACAGACACGACTGTGGAACGATAAGCTTCAGGCGTGTAAATAATCGTTCTCGTCTGGTCTCTGTCGCTACAGCATGCTGTGGCTGCACTGGCTGAAAAAGCTTTCGAGCTGTCGACACCAGGGGTCTTGTAGCTGAAAAATAAAAATAAAGCTTCCTTAAGTTGTATCCTATGAACTGATATCAACTCAGTATATAATGAACCATACTGAATTAGTTTTTACAGAATATGGTAGGCTTGGATCTATACCTGTGGATCAACCGACTTTGATTGTAATATCTGTTTACAGTTAGTATCCCTTTATGGTGTATGCAACAATCATTTTATGCATCGCCATGGCCTGTAAAATGCTCTTATACTACTATACATGTATTTACGCTCGTTTTTTTTCCTTTATTGTCATTACGGGGTAACAGTGTACTAATTTAAGTCTTATGAAGGCATGTAAACATTTAAGGAAATAATCTTACTTGTTTTGCCATATTTCTGCAATTTGAAATCTACGTCACCAAGCTTTCTCGGCTATACACCTTTGGTAGCCTTCGCTGGGATGTGCCACGAGCAGGGAAGTGAGGTCTTTGACGGATTAGTCAGGCCTGATCGAACGGCTGCCTCCACTCGAAATAACACACCAGCTACGTGATTGCACGTACCAGAGAGTCTGTAAAGAAAGTGATTGCATGTACGGTAATGCAGTGTGTGTAGGAAAAAGTCCGGACCTATGTGTGTATCATGTATTACACTTACAAAAATATGTAACTTTAATCACGTTTCGAAAGAATGTGTGCTCTGATAACTGACACAGTAGAACTCAAACGGTTCACGGTAATGAATGCCTATATAACCTGATAACATCGCAAACAGGACTTGGCTGCCTCCTCGGCATGCCGTAATCTCGCCAGGTGCGAAGTCTCGCGGACCAAGGTGGTGGGGGGGCGTGCATATGTGTGCGGTCGCGTGCAACGGTGGGTGGCTCAGACGGCATGCAGGGGTGGGGGGTAATTTACATCGGCGCCGAGGAAAAATGATGCAGGGGTGGGGGGGTGCACTTCGAAGTGTTACTGGGCATTGGTCCGAGGATGCCCCTGCTACATCGGCACTACATTTTTCCTCGGCGCCGGAATAATCCAGTCACTCAGGGTGGGACATGCCGGTACACCAAGTACAGGAATGCGACTGGGTGGCACCGAACATACCTAAAAGTAGCCCCCCCACCTAACCCCTTTTAAAAATGCTAGATCTGGCTATATGTATATCGGTTACCCTCATGGCAAGATCTTCTGGGATATCTATCAATTACTAACTTGAATTTTTTTTTCATTTATTATTAATATTTTTCCTATTAGAGTCTAGATCATTTCTTTTTCTTTGGCTGATGTGGCCTCAATGTCAGCATTAGCGCCAGACTCCATAATATATTTGATGATCCTGCCTGCCAAACAATGCATAATATATATAACCAGTGATTCTAAAGTCAAAGTCATAAATGCCGTAGACACACGTTTCGGCCTATATTTTCCGCGATTGTGCTGCGATCGCTCTACAAATCACTGACATGAGAAAGCAACACTAGACCATTTTTATGATACCAAACTTACGTTTGTACTGCAATGTTATCCTTCTTTATGACACAAACAATATTTCTCCATGCTGACACTCCATTGGCAGCAGACACACTTTCGCAAATAGACTAAATCCCAGACAATGAAAGGCTCTATAGTTGCCATGGCATCCTCGTGGCTTGTATAAATATAGAGCATGTATTGTTCAAAGCACGTTCGGCGCCATGGCAACCATCATTTTATGACGCGTGTTTTAGTATTTTGGCGACAGAGCGTTTTCTGCCAATGGCGTGTCAGCATGGAGAAATATTCTTTGTGTCATAAAAAAGGATAACATCGCAGTACAAACGTAAGTTTGGTATCATTAAAATGGTCTAGTGTTGCTTTCTCACGTCAGGGATTTTGAGAGTGATCGAGGCAAATTCGCGGAAAATATGGGCCGAAACGTGTGTCTACGGCATTTATGACTTTGACTTTAATAGGTTCGCATCCGGTGTTATTTGTTGCACCACATGAAGATGCATTGTAAATATATATAAACAGCTTTAAAAAAAAAGTATACAGAATACGCAATATTTCATATAAATTAATGTCCCATTAATTGTATGCACTTTATCATATGAGTACAGATTGTCAAATCAGCTGATTGTGATAGATTATAGAGGTGTGATATTCCTTGAACACCATTTAAACCATAGGCATGATAACACATATGGAGCAGAGGGGTACTGTCCAGTCCAACAATTTTATTAGACCAAAGCAAACTATTTAAAGTGAAAGGAAATATGAAATAAGAAAAGGAGGGATGGGATATCCCCTCTAAATCACAAATCCCCAAGAATTACAGAGAATAATATAAAAATCTCCAAGATGAGGATATTTAAAAGCTGGGCATGAAAAAAAAAACTTTAATGGTGAAATCGCGAATATCTAAGAATTCGCAGAATGCCATAATGAATTAAGGTAAATAGGCAACAGGTTTTCGCATTGAACCTGGAATTTTAACGATAACTATCCCCCAAAAAAGTATCCCCCCTGATCAGTATCCCCCCTGATCAGGTATCACTCATCACCTGATTTGAGCACCTGTCCTGTGTTTAGCCCTGAAGAACCCAGGACTCGCTCCGCTCGCCCAAGGTCCTGAAGTGCAACCGGCAAATCCTCAGCGAAATGAAACACCTCCGCTTCAATCTGACTGTGATCTAATTGTGCGAGCATAGCGTGACCAATAATTATTATACTTCAATTCTACAGACCTTTAACTATAAATTTACCTTTATTTTGTTTCCTTACAGAACCGAAGAAGTCCACAGTGCCGGAGATAATCCAAGTTTCATATTTAGCGCTTCCGCCGCCATTGAAGTGACAAGCGGAAAATTCTGCCTAGGCGGCGCTACGGGCACCGGAAGAACATTTCTCTGCCTTACCTCGCAGAAACGCCATGGGCGCTCGCAGGACCGTATCGGCGTCACAATAACGTATAGCAAATTTTAAACTCCAGAACTTTTGTATTGAAAAAAATTAATTATTTTGTGAATCAAGGCAATTATGATGTTATACTTTTATTCTGTTTTCGACATACTACACTCTTCTTACGCCTGCATATAATTATATTAAATACACCAGCATTTATTTAAAAAAAATATCTGTGTATTATGGTATTACAAGAGCCTTGAGCACGTGTGATCAAAATGGATGCTGCAATAGATAACGTGAAGAAAGATTTAGGAATTGCATACCACCTACGAAGGGAACAAGTGGATGGCATTCGGTCCATTTGTTCAGGACAGAGCGTCTTTGTCGTCCTGCCTACTGGTTTCGGGAAGAGCGACATAGCCATTTTCCCACCCTTGATTCTGGACAAAGTAACGTCACTTTATACCGATAACGCACACTATGTTTAATATAAACAGCGACATATGTGGTAAAGTTTTATAATTTGTTATCTGTAAGATTCTAAAGTATCTCCCAATTATAACCAGTAAAGCCCCTGTGTGAGGATAATCTTTAGCCATTTTGGCTACCTCGCTACAATACCCTTTCTTTATATATTTTTTTAATAGTTGACAACCGGGAAGAAACACATGGCCGTTGTGGTTAGTCCACTCACTGGTCTTATGTGGGACCAGCACACGAGGTGGTCAGACCGAGGTGTGAAATGCCTGTCAATTAGCGAGCTGGAAAATGAGTCGACAGGTACGGGGTATTATTATAAACATAAATTTAATCCTGTGCCAAACTTAAGTCGTACCTTCCACGAAAGGAATAAAAAAATGTACGTTAATGGCAAATGGGCTACTAAAAAAAAAAGCTATGATCATGCCCATTAATGTGTTACATGAGATATCGAAAACATTTATACAATAAAACAAAGTTGTGTTTCAGAGGTCACTGATGACAATTGTTCAGTGGCTTGGGCTTCCCCCGAAAGCCTGCTAGGTGACCGATGGGAACAAACTCTTAAGAAGTGGAGTCGTAGGACATGTGTCCTAGTTATTGACGAGGCGCACTGTCTCAGTATCTGGTAACTCTTCACTTTGCCTTCATAGAAACTAATACACTGTTACGACAGCTCTGAAGCCTAACAATACCTAGAAGTTATATAGTATTTACTTAATAGAAAACTTTTTCATATAGTGGTATACCAAAACCTTAAATTCTTAAATAATTAAATGTTACCCACAGGACCCCTTTGCGGAGAGGCAAACGTTAATGTCGGATATTTCTTAAAAACTTTTATGACATTCTGTGTTGGATTAGGGGTCCCTCTTTCCGACCTGATTATGCTAAAGTGGGTAGGCTCCGGGCGGTGTTGACATGTCCAGTGTTGATAGTGACGGCGACAGCCAGCAAGGACATCTTCCACGACATCCTCCAGAAGCTATTCCTGCAGCCAGAACAGATCCATACAATCGCCGTGGTTCCTGATAGGTAAGGCTCATGTATAATATATTTTGTGTGTAAATAAAAAATTATTACTTTGTAATATTAACATATAACCACAGCAGTTAAGGATATGTTAGTCCCCATATATATCGATTGAATGCAGACTTTATGTATAAGCATTTATTGTGCCCTAAATGTTCCTTATATCAAATGAAATTAATTTACTGTAACGAACTTTTGAAAACTTCAGGCCAAATATCTACCTGAGGTGGAATGAGAAAGCTACGCTGTCCTCAGCTTTCGACTGGTATGTCTCAGAACTCCGGCGTGACGACGTTAGAGCGGCCAAGGCTATAATCTTCTGTCGGTATGATAATTTTTTAATTATGGCACACTAAGGTAAAACTTCAATTACATTAATGATAGCATAGTTTAAAAAGGGAAAAATATCATACTTTGTTTATTTTATACGACCACTAATTATGCAATTATCGAATAGGTAACCGCATACAAGATAAATATATATAATGAAACATAAATATCTATAGTATGATATATTTTGTGCATACTTTTGTAACTTAATTTATTCTGTATGCTACCTTACCTATTCACAGAACCATCCAAGCAGTGACAGAGGTATTCGGCCACTTGTCGGCGTTTATGCCTTACCGACCTAGGGACAGGCCGAGAGGACAATACATAATCCAGATGTATCACGGCCACCTGGGAAAGGCAAGTCAGACCGTCATCATGGATGAGTTCTGTCGGCAAAATAGCCGCATTCGCTGTGTGGTATCGACGGTGGCGTTTGGTATGGGTGTGCAGATACCAGACGTCCGGTTTGTGCTGCACTGGGGGCCGTCTTCCAAACTTGTAACCTACTGGCAGGAGATAGGACGATGCGCAAGAGACGGAGATCCAGGAGAGGCCGTCCTGTACTTGACACGGCGGTCTACGCCGTCTGATGTTTTCGACCAGGGCATGGTAACACTGGTGAAGGAGCTCGGCAGCAAGTGTCTCAGGCAGTACATTCTTGACAGCCTAAAGCTTCCAGAAATGGAGACGGCAGACATCGTTAATTGCTGTCACGGAAAAAGGTGCTGCACATTCTGCACAGAAAAAGCTGCGAAATCAACGGGAAAGGTTAAACCAAAAACATGACTGTAGATTTAGTACACCTGCCAAGCAACATCACATCGCTCAGCAGCCTACATTAGTCCGGTAAAGGTTTGGGCTGTCCAATTCTCCATAGCAACACAAAGCTCCCTTAGCCGCTGGCCCATCCCTCGGGGATCTCTGAGGCTATCCCGCCTGGGAACTTCAGGGAAGGCAACGTGCTGGCGAGGCCCGCGACGGTCGTATCTCCTCAGTCCCATGGGGTGAAACTCCCGGATGAACGTCGTGATGTCTCGGCTATAGCTGGGCGTGTACCGCTTCACCGCCATGTCTCGCCGCGAGGTACCAAGTTTACTGAGAAGTTCGTCTAGAAGCTGTCCGAACGCCCCGCTCAGCTGACTGCACCTCTTCAGTTGCTCTTCCGTGTAATTTCCCCGGGACCGGCCGAGCATCTCTGCCGAAGATTTAATGACCTATATGACTCGTAACATCTACCGCTATGTAAATAATTTTTATGCGTGACGTCAGGATCTATTGTTACAAAAAATGTCGCTATGGCTACACTTATCTATTGGAAACGTCGCCGGCGCAACAATGTCATGTTACTGTATTTCAACCGCCTTCACATTGATCTTGTATATAAACGTTATTATTTTCCTCAGAAAATATATTTGAATATTAATATCACCAACTTGCCTTTGAAATCATTGTTAAGAAATTCATTCACCAAGTCCAGCCCGATGTTGCCTCCAGGTCTCCCACTCAAGTTGGCGACCCGCTCCCAAGTGAGCTCGTGGCGCAGACGCTCGGGAGCGCATCCACCCGTATCTGTCGTGGAAATAAAAAAAAAATTAAAAGATGCAGGACATAGTGTAAATTTTCATTCATATAAAAATGAAAATTTTACGTCGTATATCCATTTATGTCATCGTGCATTAGATCTATACATGATATTAATTACTGACCTTCGTCATATTTTAATAGATGTTTTGTACAACTTACACGCAAGGAGTTTGTGGGCGATTATGGCATATTTGTAATGCCGCCGGTGCCAGAAATCTAGGAGGTTGAGGCGCCAGAAGGAGAGTAGTCCAGGACCGTCGCCTTCCCGCACGGTGTCCTTCAGGGCCATGTGGGACAGGCCTCTCCACAAGAGAGACAGGTTGTGGCCCAGGACCTTGTCGTCGTCATCCTCGCCATCCTCACACTCCTGGCTGCAGTACCAGAGCCCTAACAAAAGCGATAAATTAACTTATATATAAAATATTATAAATAAATCCAATAGTTTTCTATTTTTGCTGGATTTTTTTGTAATTGATAGATACCTAATTGAAATTAAAGTTTATTATATTTATATATAAATTTCACTTACTCGGGATGTCTGCATAACGTAGACCTAGGCAGGTTGGATGGTACTTCTCACACCGTTTGCAGTCATCGCCCAGACGACATTGCACGACGGCCTCATCCCTCTTCTTGTGACAGATACAATGAATGTACCCGTCACTGTCGGTGCAGGCCTGCGAGCAGTACCAGTCGCCATCGGGTTGGTCCTCAAGTGGTGGATTGGTGCAGCCTAAGTGGAACCACGAAATTGCGCACAAGTTGTTGCAGCACTGGACCATGGTTCCACCAAGACCTGGCAGTTATAAATAATATACATTAGGGAGGGGACAAGGAAGGGTATGATATAAAGGTATCATAAATATGTACAATACATAATATTTATCTTTGTTAATCTGAATAGGACGATTAATTTGATTTTTACTTACCCTCGTTGCATGTGCAGTAGGGATAGAAATCCGCATCCTGCCCATCAAAGGACGCCTTGGCCACTCTGATTTCCTCGTCGTCGATTGGCTGCCAGCACCGTTCCACGATACGCGCGCTGAGTCGCCTCAACCAGGTCTGTTGCTGCAAGGGGTCGTCTGGGAGGTCCGCAGGCCGACTATCCTGGTCGGGCATGCCCGTCAACGCCAACGCGAGAAGCAGGGTGAGACCCTCCGTCGTGAACTATCAGGGCAATAAGACGTGCATAAGGACGTGTGTTAAGAACCAGATAAAGATGCAATTTATATATTTTGTTTAATGTCTATATTAATTAGGTACGCATATGTTTCGTTTTTCACCTGGATGAGATCGACGACGTGCTGGAAGTTGTGCATGACGACCTTCTCCACAGACCGGTGCCGAAATAAATCTTTGATGTTGAATAGGGTCGCCGAGTCTGCAATACTGCCACCCTTGAAGAAGGCATCCATGGTATCCTGAAAAATAAAAATAAAGTTATAAACTAAATGAGTTAATACTTGAAGATTTATTTAATTTTTCATCTGTCATCTTATCGAAAAATATATAATACTGGTATATAGCGGCTAATAAAGTACATTGTTCAGATTTATGATATAATATTTCATCGGAACATGTTTATGGTATACCTGCAGCATGATGCCTTCGCGGTGAAACTCCTGGGGGGCCGGAAGCAGCCCTTCCAGCGCATCAACGGGCGTCACCGCCAATGTTTGCGCACGCTTCGCATGGATCATGCGCTCGACGCTGAGTCCGTCCCCGTTGCAAGGTATGGTGTGTACGCGGTCCCCAGCCTCAGGGACGTAGCGGTGTAGATGAGCCATGATGTCGATGGTGCCCGCGTTGGTGGACGGATCCGCATCGATGACCCCGAGA
The DNA here is from genome assembly GCA_964019135.1 of Arenicola marina. Taxonomy (NCBI): domain Eukaryota; kingdom Metazoa; phylum Annelida; class Polychaeta; family Arenicolidae; genus Arenicola; species Arenicola marina. Next base: position 34,481,581 of record OZ025259.1, on the reverse strand, counting down.
TTCACCACGGTGCTCTTTCTCTTCATAGCACGTGACTGGCCATGAGGGAGGTGCAACTCAACGTGAAGGTGACTCAATGCCGGAAGATGAGACACCAGCACCCTCTCCACGATGGCAGTCATCCTTTGCTGGAGTACGGAATAGTCAGACAGCTGAGGGAAGAAGCTGGCCGCATCCAGACGAACAGCTGGGATCACATCGTCGCTGGACAGATGCAGGCTAGGCGTCCGGTGTTCAGACGCGAAAGCGAGAGCCATCAAACGAAACTCGTTTCCTTGCTCCCGGCTCTGGTGTTTCCTGTGCTGCTTGAACTGCACGTTGTCCCAGGTGACGCTGAAAGACCGCGGAGCAGCATCCGGATCAACCCACAGCCGCCTGTCAACAACGCGGCCCGCGACCCCTCTCTCATGTGCCTCGATCTTGCCCTTCAGGGCCACGATACCGGCGTCATGGTGCTGGCAAAGGGAGTCTACTCGCCGGCGGGTCGCGTCGACCCCAAGACACAGTCCCATTGAGTTCATCCTTTGAAAGGTTTTGTGCGACGCCCCTTGACGCCACAAATCCAACCCCAAGGCCGCCTGGGTGAAATTAAACACCTTAGGACGAAGGGTGAACATTACGGATGAAAGACATACACCCATCCGGCAGTTACGCCGTGTGATGGCCTCGTCGCCGGTCAATGTGCTGCAAGACAAAAATTCGCATAATAAGTAATAATATATTTTTTTTTGACAGCTGCAAATAATAAAGACAATTAACTATTATATATAAAATCTAATATATATATTTCGTTAAAAAAATTGGAATTTTACAAGTATTAATAACGTACCGTCGGGCGCCCTTTGGTCCCTTGTTGCGGAGGCGCTGAAATGACGTATGAGGAGGCACTGCAGCATCGAGCAGACGCACCAAAGTTGGTCCCGAAGCGCGGCACTCCTCTACTAATGTTCCCCACGAAAAACGTCTCAAGAGACTTCGGCGTAATAGGACGCGTCATGGAGGGTAAGGCAGCTCGTCCAGCAGGCCGCACAACGGTCTGCACGTCCTCCTTTATCAGTCCCGCGACAATGTCCAACATTGCCTCTTTGGCTGCACGGCTGTGGCGGATTAGTATGCGGAACATGGCGTTGTAATGAGAGAACCGCAGCAGATTCCCCGCCGTGGCCTTAAAATTGTTCAAAACCGGCCGCCTGAAGGGGGGTGGTTGAGGCCTGGCTGGCGAACCGCGTACAGGGGACCGTACAAGTCTCCTGGGCGTCCCCATAAGATTTATTCTTTTTGGATCGCGAACAGGCGACTCGGACCCGCGCACCGTCGCGCCTGAGCCTGAATGGCCAGGGTCGTCGTCCGTGCAATGGAATGCCGGTACACTGTCAAAAGAGGCATCAGGAGACCCTCCGCCAACCACTCCCCAGCACCTATGGCACACAAAGCCAACGTCATGCCCAAACCGTTGGCGAGCTACCTCACTCGTAAGAAAGGCAGTGACCTTTTTCCTCTTGTAGCCCCTATTTCTCTTTACAAAATCTTTGTGACAATTTACACACGACGATTTGAATGCTCGCCACATGTTGACATTTATATAATGAATACGAGGCTCATTACCACTACAATAGACTATCGATCTTCAAACTCTCAGAACGCGCCTTGTGTCGGCGATGGATCTGCCTTTTTATGAGCTGCAGATTTCAATAGCGCACTTTAGCGGACTGCGGTTGCTTAGTTGTAACAAAGTATCATAGGCGCCAGATCAGTAGAGTATAATTCCCGTAGCGGTAGAAACTATGTACGTTAAGTAGGCCAAAGATAATTATAAATGTTTTGGGTGAGATAGCAAATAGACAGACAAGAGACAAGACTCAAATTTGGCATAAAGCTCACACAAGAGAAGTAACAACAAAACTGCTCAACCAGTGAGTTATAACTGTAGATGAATAATATTACTCACTTATATATTTCAAGAATTAATTTTTTTTATCTAAAGTGTCAAACTGTATGTACACTATTTAATCACCGTCTAATAGTGTTGTGAAAATAATAATCTGGACGCGCATTTATATATTTTATATTTAAGTCAGCGAGTTCATGTACACGTTGTGATAAACAATCAATGGCAGGAGGCAAGTGTAATAGGGTATACTTCGGTTGTTGTTTTATATTACTATAATATTAAATAATGTTCCATTATTGTATGCATTGTTTAAGATATGCTATCGTTTGTAAATATTTAAAAGGATAGAAAAGGAAAGACACAAATTATTTTTATTTAATTCGGTAGTACAATGTCATGTTCAGCCACGACCTATTGAGGGTAGGACATTTCATTATGTTCAGGCGTAAGAAGAGTGTAGTATGTCGAAAACACAATAAAAGTATAACATTCTAATTGCCTTGATTCACAAAATAATTTATTTTTTTCAATACAAAAGTTCTGGAGTTTAAAATTTGCTAGGCTATACGTTATTGTGACGCCGATACGGTCCTGCGAGCGCCCATGGCGTTTCTGCGAGGTAAGGCAGAGAAATGTTCTTCCGGTGCCCGTAGCGCCGCCTAGGCAGAATTTTCCGCTTGTCACTTCAATGGCGGCGGAAGCGCTAAATATGAAACTTGGATTATCTCCGGCACTGTGGACTTCTTCGGTTCTGTAAGGAAACAAAATAAAGGTAAATTTATAGTTAAAGGTCTGTAGAATTGAAGTATAATAATTATTGGTCGCGCTATGCTCGCACAATTAGATCACAGTCAGATTGAAGCGGAGGTGTTTCATTTCGCTGAGGATTTGCCGGTTGCACTTCAGGACCTTGGGCGAGCGGAGCGAGTCCTGGGTTCTTCAGGGCTATCCTGTGTTATGATGCAGCCTTACATGTAGTGTAAGTTACTGGTGTATGTATACGCAAAACCCACCTGATGTCACTGATATAGATGGGTGGCCAATTGCACACATCCTCCTGCTCTCCCATCCTTTTCGGCATTCGTCCTCCGGGAGAACCTTTGCCTTTGGGTCTGTCAAAAACCCGGTTGGGGTAGCCAACAGTGACTGGTAATCGCGGTTTGCCTGCAGCGACGCCTCGATGACGTTGGGCACAACTCCGATAACGGTGTGTAACTTACCTGGCAGCAGTTTGTTTACTGTCTGCCAGCCTCTTGCTCCGCGAGGCGGTGAATCCGGACTAAATAAAAGGCCTACTCCCCTCCTAGCTAGCTAAGCTAGCTAAAAATCCCGTCCTCCCGTAACGCCGCTGACTGACTAACTAACTGCTAAACTCAACCCCAGCGGTGACATCACCGCTGTGGTTGCTATAGCAACTCACGCGAGCAAACTACAGTATGGCGCAAAAGTATTGGACCTAAAATACCGCAGGCAAAATCCGGGAGAGTTTGGCAGCATACATCAAATCTAAGGTGCTCGTCTAGAATAATACCCAAATATGTATAATGCGACACAATTTGTAAAGTATTTGAGTCAACCGCTCTACCGGTTCAACCTCTCTGGCGATTTTTTTTTCATTTACTTTTATTCTGCAGTTAAGGTTCCAAGTTTCTTCAGTCTCCGCTATTAAACCCATGTCATCAGCATAGAGAAGACAATTTAAATGATTTCCTCACTTAGATGCAAGGAAAACCACGATGTCGATAATGAACAACGAAATAGAGTCGAGGATAGCGTATCACCCTGCCTCACCCCGCACGAGACCTCGAACCAGGTCTCACAGACACCCTCCCCAAGTGTGACTGCTGTAACAGTAACAGTGTCCCTATACAACTATCATAGCGTAATATATTTCACCATCGATATTACATAGTAACTTATAGCAAAGCATGTCCCGATGAACACAGTCGCATGCCTTTTCTAGATATATGAAGGCACAGAACATTGGCCTCTAATCTGTTTTTCATAACATGTATTTAACTAAGAATATAGTCTTTACATGATCTCTGCTTACGGAAACCATTTTGCTCGTCCGCAAATAAATTCGACTCATTGCAATAGCCGAGCATACGATTATTCAGTAGACTGGTATGACTTGTTCCTATGTAATTCAATAGGACGCATGGTTATTTTAGTGAGTTTTTTGTCATAAGCTTGGTCAGGGCTTTCCTCTACATCATAGGAACCACAGAGGACTCGAAACGACAATATATCAGACGGAAGATAATTATACCGAATAGTTGTGATATGATTACTTCATTTTAGAAGCCCCCCCTGGCGAACAATTTGCTGCTGGTTACCCGTAACAACCGCAGAGACGAAAAGGCGGGAGTGTTCGAAAGTCTTAGTATATGTGTGCCTGACTGAAAGAACAGTCGTCATATGTATTTCTTACTCCATTTGAAACAGGATCCTGTAGGTGAGAATGCATGTGTGCGGGCGTGCCCGTGATAACCTTATATTTAGTGTAAACATAATTACTGCTATTTATTACTGACGTGCCATTATGTATATACTTTATATAGTATTACTTCTCTGTGTTTAATAGTTGTTTCTTTTGCGTCGATATGTCACGTACGTTTAATCCAATCCCTTAGCCCAGTCCGGAATAAACGCTGAAAGTAAGAATCACTTGGTTTGGTTTCCACGACTGTTACATTAATGGAGCCCGACGTTGGGCTAGTGGGGCTGGCAAATTAGAAGAACACATTGATATGGTCATGTATGGTCTGTGACGCAGTATACCTTGAGACTACAGGACCCGGGCCTGAGTGGCATCATAACGTTCCGTGCGGTTTGGTCAGAGCACTGAAGGTGATGTGATAACCAATGTGGCTTGGTCAGGGTGCAGAAGGTAGTGTGATAACCCATGTGGCTTGGTCAGGGTGAGGAAGGTAGTGTGATAACCCATGTGGCTTGGTCAATGGGCAGAAGGTAGTGTGATAACCCATGTGGCTTGGCCAGGGTGCAGATTGTAGTGTGATAACCCATGTGGCTTAGTCAGGGAGAAGAAGATAGTGTGATAACCCATGTGGCTTGGCCAGGGTGCGGCAGGTAGTGCGATAATCCATGTGGTTTGGTCAGAGTGCGGAAGGTAGTGTGATAACCCATGTGGCTTGGTCAATGTGCAGAAGGTAGTGCGGTAACCCTGGTGGCTTGGTCACAGTGCATACGGTATCGCGCTAACAAACGTGGCTTGGTTAGGACGCAGGAGGTAGTGTGATAACCAATGAGGCTTGGTCAGTGTGCACAAGGTAGTGTGATAACTCATGTGGCTTGGCCAAGGTGCGTAGGGTAGCGCGCTAACCAATGTGGCTTGGTCAGGACGCAAGAGGTAGTTTGGTAACCCATGTGGCTTGGTCAGGACGCAGGGGGTAGTATGGTAACCCATGTGGCTTGGTCAGGACGCAGGGGGTAGTTTGGTAACCCATGTGGCTTGGTCAGGACGCAGGGGGTAGTATGGTAACCCATGTGGCTTGGTCAGGACGCAGGGGGTAGTATGGTAACCCATGTGGCTTGGTCAGGACGCAGGGGGTAGTATGGTAACCCATGTGGCTTGGTCAGGACGCAGGGGCTAGTTTGGTAACCCATGTGGCTTGGTCAGGACGCAGGGGGTAGTATGGTAACCCATGTGGCTTGGTCAGGACGCAGGGGCTAGTTTGGTAACCCATGTGGCTTGGTCAGGACGCAGGGGGTAGTATGGTAACCCATGTGGCTTGGTCAGGACGCAGGGGGTAGTATGGTAACCCATGTGGCTTGGTACCAGTGAGGCGTGTATTGTGATCAATCTTTTGGCTTGGTCATGGACAGAAGGTAATGTGATAACACATGTGGTTCGGTCAGCGGACAGCAGGTATTGTAATAACTCCTGTGGCTTGATCAGAGCGAGCAAGGTAGAGTGGTGACCCCTGTGGCCTGATGAGGGTTGATAAGGTAGTGCGATAGCTCATGGGGCTTGTCAGACTCATATAACAATTATTGTGACTTTGGCCGTTTATTTCAGCATGGCTATCTATAACACAGTCTGGATATTGCTCTGGTACAAACACTGCAGAAGAAATTTCCGTAATGTTAGCAATACACATTATGTTACGCTTAGACTTTAAATTTAATAACCATTATTCAGATTCGTTTGCCAATACTTCAAACGTGTGGCTTTCGACATCTCGGCGTTATCAAGTTGTGCTTACGGCAGTTAAATCACAGAGGCCGGAAGGAGAATTCAGGAAGTTGGATAAGATTTCCATGCTTGAAATGGGACCTGGTAGTCCCACGTGACTGGATCAAATAATGGCGCAAGTCCCTGAATCCACGCGGCCAATGCCGCTGCAAACAGGAGCGTTACTGTCCACACATACCATACAGACCCCGAGGGGTGAAATAGTAATAACTGATAGACATGGTAACCTGGTCGTGGCCGCTGCTGTTGCCCCCCATGCCTGTATCGCAGTAGGTGACTGATCCATCGCAGCCTAGGGAAGGCACTCCAAAGTCAATGGTCCAACACCCGGAAGGATCGGTTTTCAGACAGAAGTACCAATCCGTCGGAAACGGGTCCGTCTGGTAACATCCGTCCGTCGCTACACGTGGCTGAAAGATATGTTATGGTGCGTATACAAAGGTGTAGTTTTCTCACATGGAGTCACTGTCTGCGAAGCATGGATATATATGTAGCACATTTATTTAGCGTATATTTACAGATTGGTACATTTCCCGCCTATGGTTATCATCATTTGTGAAACAGTACATTTCTCGCCTTCAGAATGGCAGCCCATTTTGTGACGATTCGACACACGAAATAAACGCAATCAAGAACTTGACCACATAAATAGCTATATAAATATCGATTTTATGAGCGAGAGTTGTAACTTGTATTACTATAAGTTTGTTATTGGTGCCTTAAAGGGGATTGTTATAATAGTGCATTCATGTAAAACATTGATGGCATGACTGATAAACGGAATTGTATCATGGCGGCGCTTATACATCTGCATTTTGTCGCGGACCGTTGATAACGTACATACAGTCATGAAATAGATCACCTCACTTAATAAAGTGACGTTATTAAGTGAATTACTCGCTTAATAACTTACATTAATTTTTTTTGATATATTATTATTAATATTTATATTAAGTTATATATTATTGTTTATGTATGCATCTTTACTATTCACGCATCAAGCTATTTTCACTGATGTGCAGCAGCGCACACTAATATCAGATAGCCCTACTCACATTCACGGACAAAAATAATACGATGACAATTTAAAGCAGAATGGGCTCATAATTAGGCAAATATCAGGTGTGACAAATGAGTCAACTGCTAAAATCTGCCAACATTGCCTCAATGATACAAACAACTCACGCTTAGTGCGCGGCCTTTCACTTTGACCGTTCCCTGACGATTCACCCAAATCTTCCTTTCGAACCGGCGCGGATTAGTTTGGTGGACTCCAAATTTAATAGCCATCCGATTAATCCTCTGGATCTTCCCCGACGAGTCGGACTCTGTCCCGATATTGATCCTGAACTAGAACATGGAAAAAGTAAAATACACAATCGCATGAAAGCAAGGTGTTCTTCCTTGGCGCGCGAAATAGTTTATCTCAGGATGTACTTACATACGCGTAGGCGTACCATGTACAGTATGTTTTAGAAAAGATGGTTTACATGTTGACTAACTAGCCAGGCCCGCATCTAAGTTTGCGTACAGTTTCCACTCAAGACGGCTTTCTCGGGCAAACAGGGTGCGAGAGCGGGGTCTTTCAAGTTGTGCGTGCAAATCGTACTTTTACATTCACAAACTTTACAATAGATCAAACTTCTTGCCTTGTAAATTTAATAAATACAAATGTCGAAATTGTCACATTTGCACAGTTATTAACGTTGCATCAGTAGTATCAAGCATTAAACTATATTCCACATCCATTATCACTAAAACCGCTTATAATCCAGTTATTAAAGCACAAGTTCTCCCGTAATTTTACACATAACATGTTCATAGTTACTGATGGCAAGGTAAACCACTGCCATCTTAATATATGTAATATATATAATTGATCTTAATATATCTGTACTTAAGTTAAAACAATGTCGACCTGTTTACTGGTAAGATAGTGATATAAAAATGGCCTGACAAAATGATTCTGTTTACTATATATTTTGACATGGCAAAAAGTAATTGTATAGTAACTAATTAGAGACAAGAAATCTAAATCCGACAATGGCGGCAGCTGCATGACATGGGATACATCATTGACTTACCATAGTAAATGATCTAACATTTCTATGTTATTTCTTTAATAAAAACTGTTTCGGGAATGTGAGAATTGTTTAGCCTTACCGAACCATCAAAGATGATAATTACCTGTTATAGGTAGGCAAAGTATTTCAAATAGAAAAACATGTCTGTCAAACATTCGAATTTTTCGCAAAGAGTATTTTGTTATATGCTTAAGAGCATAATACAATGCTATTGATAGGTGAGCACGCTGGTATTTTTTTGTAATATGAGCTTGAACAATCCCATCTGAATCCGCCTGTGAAACTCAGCATTATCACTTTTAAAAAAGATGATCAAAGGTCCTGATTTTTTTGATTTTTTCTTTATTTACTTTTATTTACAAAGAATAAATATCGAGATATGGCGAAGAAAACAGTGCTCAGAACTTCAGCAATTTTCCACCACAACAGCCAAATTGTGTGCCTTTGGCTTGAAATCATAACCGTATGTACATGTTGTAGGGGTGTGCAGCTCTAAACAAGATGAAACTACATAAGCGTCCACATTTTGTTCTATCCTTCATATGGTTTTCTGACGGGAAAGCTTCGTATGCTGCTGCAGACAGTGAGCCTACCTTACACTGGTCCCACTTGTTAGCCCCAAAATATCTGCTAGCCAGGTAATTGTCCACGGTGGGCATGGTGTGTGTTGGAAGGCCAGAGTAGCCCACCACCTTGTCAGCAGCCAATATACCCGCCGTACAGACGACCTGAGCAACTGCAAACAATTTAAATGCACATCTTCAACCCACCCTCGTCAGCGGCCGATATTCCTCGCATTGCACACAGCAACCTTTGAAATTGAGTAAAGACATTTGACAATGTCGCAATGTCATTTCACGTAGAAGGAAATGCCGTTTCACGAACATTAGTATTCCAGGTTTGCATTAGTAAACATAACAAACTATTTCAGAATGGATTTGCTACTTGCGCTACTTAACATTTTGTTTTTACTTATTCGGACAGATCTGGCATAACGACAGATATGTAGCGCACCAACGTATCGCAATTGCGAAATGATTGGATCTGCTTCAACGAGTGTAATATAGCATATTAATATTATATTACAATCTTTGCCTGCTTCGCCAACTAATACAGACAAGAATGTTTCCTACAATAACACTCGATTCATTATTTCAGTAGCGGATTGTCAATTACTGGGCACATTATATACTCACCTGTGATGTCAGCGATGAGCGCAAAGCTCGCAATGGTGAAGAGCAGCGAAAGCGGCGACATCTTGTCCGTCTTCTCGTTCTACAATCAAGTGATCTTTTCCTCTCGTCCTAACTAGTATATAGGCCTATATATCACTTACCAACGCACCCCAATGCCAAGAAGAAGTCAGCGGCTCTCTCCGGTCGGTCTAATATATGGCTTTTATCTTCGCCACAACATATAAATTATCCTTTAAAAAAATAAATAAAGATCCCTTAAATTATCGATAACTGAAATTTAACCCATTTTTCGTGGAAACAGACCTAGGGCGGCATACCCGACACCGAGGTGGATAAAATAGGTGGGGAGGGGGGGTGGGACAGACCTTACACGGGAGGGGATGAAGTAGACGCGGGGCAGATCTGAAACGGGAGGGGATGAAATAGGCCTGGGGGAGGAAGACTTGACACGGAAGGGGATGAAACAGGTGGGGGGGGGGGTGGGGGGGGAAATCTGACACGGCAAGGATTGAAATAGGCGGTGCAGGGGGAACAGACATGACACGGGAGGAGATGAAATAGGCCGGGGGGGGGGCAGACCTGGCTCGGGATAGGATGTAATAGGCGTGGGGTGGGGCAGACCTGACACGGGAGGAAGTAAAATAGGCGGGGGGGAGACCTGACACGCGAGGAAATGAAATAGGCAGAGGGCCCGACCTGAAACGGGAGGAGATGAAAAAGGCGGGCGGGGGTGGTGGGGGGGGGAGGGGGGGGAGGGCAGACCTGACACGAGAGGAAATGAAATAGGCGGGGGGGGGGGGCAGACCTGGCACGGGAGGGGATGAAATACGCAGGGCGGTTTGGCGGACCTGACAAACGACGGGTTCAAATAGGCGCTTGGGCGTGGAGGGGGGGGAGGGCAAACCGGACACGGTTTGGGATGAAATAGGCGGGGAAGGGGGGGGGACCCACCTGACACGGGAGAAGTTGAAATAGGCGGGGGGGGTGGGGCAGACATGACAAAGGATGGGATGAAATAGGCGGGGGGGGCAGACCTAGCACGGGAGGGGATGAAATAGGCGGGGTGGGGGGGGCAGACCTGACACGGGAGGAAATGAAATAGGCGGGGAGGGGGGGGGTGCAGACCTGACACGGGTAGGAATGAAATAGGCGGGGAGGGGGGGGGACCCACCTGACACGGGAGGAGTTGAAATAGGCGGGGGGGTGGGGCAGACATGACAAAGGATGGGATGAAATAGGCGGGGGGGTGGGGGGCAGACCTAGCACGGGAGGGGATGAAATAGGCGGGGGGGGGGGCAGACCTGACACGGGAGGAAATGAAATAGGCGGGAGGGGGGGAGGGCAGACCTGGCACGGGAGGGGATGAAATAGGCGGGAGTGGGGGAGGGCAGACCTGGCACGGGAGGGGATGAAATAGGTAGTGGGGGGGGGCAGACCGGACACATGATGGAATCAAATAGGCGCGGGGGGGGAGAGATCGGACAGGGTGGGGGACGAAATAGGCGTAGGGGGGGTCAGACCTGACACGGGAAGGGAAGGTATAGGCGGGGGGGGGGCGGCGACCTGGGACGGGAGGAAAAGTAGTAGGCGGGGGGGCTGCAGACCTGACACGGAAGGAATTGAAATAGGCGGGGGGGGCAGACCTGACACGAGTGGGGATAGAATAGGCGGCGGGGGGGGGCAAACCTGGCACATGATGGGATCAAATAGGCGCGGGGGGGTGGGGGAAGACATGAAATGAAATGAAAGGGAAGGAAATGAAATAGGCGGGGGGGGGGGGGCAGACCTGGCACGGGAGGGGATGAAATATGCAGGGCGGTTTGGCGGACCTGACAAACGACGGGTTCAAATAGGCGCTTGGGCGTGGAGGGGGGGGAGGGCAAACCGGACACGGTTTGGGATGAAATAGGCGGGGAAGGGGGGGGGGGACCCACCTGACACGGGAGGAGTTGAAATAGGCGGGGGGGGGGGGTGGGGCAGACATGACAAAGGATGGGATGAAATAGGCGGGGGGGGGCAGACCTAGCACGGGAGGGGATGAAATAGGCGGGGGGGGGGGGGCAGACCTGACACGGGAGGAAATGAAATAGGCGGGGAGGGGGGGGGGTGCAGACCTGACACGGGTAGGAATGAAATAGGCGGGGAGGGGGGGGACCCACCTGACACGGGAGGAGTTGAAATAGGCGGGGGGGTGGGGCAGACATGACAAAGGATGGGATGAAATAGGCGGGGGGGTGGGGGGCAGAGCTAGCACGGGAGGGGATGAAATAGGCGGGGGGGGGGGGCAGACCTGACACGGGAGGAAATGAAATAGGCGGGAGGGGGGGAGGGCAGACCTGGCACGGGAGGGGATGAAATAGGCGGGAGTGGGGGAGGGCAGACCTGGCACGGGAGGGGATGAAATAGGTAGTGGGGGGGGCAGACCGGACACATGATGGAATCAAATAGGCGCGGGGGGGGGAGATCGGACAGGGTGGGGGACGAAATAGGCGTAGGGGGGGTCAGACCTGACACGGGAAGGGAAGGTATAGGCGGGGGGGGGGGGCGGCGACCTGGGACGGAAGGAAAAGTAGTAGGCGGGGGGGCTGCAGACCTGACACGGAAGGAATTGAAAAAGGCGGGGGGGGCAGACCTGACACGAGTGGGGATGGAATAGGCAGCGGGGGGGGGGCAAACCTGGCACATGATGGGATCAAATAGGCGCGGGGGGGTGGGGGAAGACATGAAATGAAATGAAAGGGAAGGAAATGAAATAGGCGGGGGGGGGGGGCAGACCTGGCACGGGAGGGGATGAAATACGCAGGGCGGTTTGGCGGACCTGACAAACGACGGGTTCAAATAGGCGCTTGGGCGTGGAGGGGGGGAGGGCAAACCGGACACGGTTTGGGATGAAATAGGCGGGGAAGGGGGGGGGGCCCACCTGACACGGGAGGAGTTGAAATAGGCGGGGGGGGGGTGGGGCAGACATGACAAAGGATGGGATGAAATAGGCGGGGGGGGGCAGACCTAGCACGGGAGGGGATGAAATAGGCGGGGGGGGGGCAGACCTGACACGGGAGGAAATGAAATAGGCGGGGAGGGGGGGGGGGTGCAGACCTGACACGGGTAGGAATGAAATAGGCGGGGAGGGGGGGGACCCACCTGACACGGGAGGAGTTGAAATAGGCGGGGGGGTGGGGCAGACATGACAAAGGATGGGATGAAATAGGCGGGGGGGTAGGGGGCAGACCTAGCACGGGAGGGGATGAAATAGGCGGGGGGGGGCAGACCTGACACGGGAGGAAATGAAATAGGCGGGAGGGGGGGAGGGCAGACCTGGCACGGGAGGGGATGAAATAGGCGGGAGTGGGGGAGGGCAGACCTGGCACGGGAGGGCATGAAATAGGTAGGGGGGGGGGGGGCAGACCGGACACATGATGGAATCAAATAGGCGCGGGGGGGGGGGAGATCGGACAGGGTGGGGGACGAAATAGGCGTAGGGGGGGTCAGACCTGACACGGGAAGGGAAGGTATAGGCGGGGGGGGGGCGGCGACCTGGGACGGGAGGGAAAGTAATAGGCGGGGGGGGCTGCAGACCTGACACGGAAGGAATTGAAATAGGCGGGGGGGGGGGGCAAACCTGGCACATGATGGGATCAAATAGGCGCGGGGGGGTGGGGGAAGACCTGACACGGGAGGTGATGGAATAGGCGGGGGGGTGCAGACCTGACACGAGGGAAAATGAAATAGGCGGGGCGGAGCAGACCTGACACGAGAGAAATAGGCGTGGGCGGGGGGGGGGCAAACCTGGAACGGGAGGGGATGAAATAGGTAGGGGGGGGGTGAAATAGGTGGGGGTGATGAAATAGATGGTGGGGGAGGAGACCTGGCACGGGAGGATGTAAAATAGGCGGTGGGCAGACCTGACACGGGAGGGGATGAAATAGGCGGGGCAGACCTGACACGGGAGGGGATGAAATAGGCGGGGCAGACCTGACACGGGAGGGATGAAATAGGAGGGGGGGCAGACCTAACACGGGAGGGGATGAAGTAGGCGGGGGGGCAGACCTGACATGAGAGGGGATGAAATAGGCGGGGGGGGGCAGACCTGACACGGGAGGAGATGAAATAGGCGGGGGGGCGGGGAGGGGCCGGGGGCAGACCTGACACTGGGGGTGATGAAATAGGCAGGGGGCAGAGGCACGGGAAGAGATGAAATAGGCGGAGGGGCGGCAGACCTGACACGGGATATAATGGAATAGGCGGGGGGGGGCTGACCTAACACGGGAGGGGATGAAATAGGCGGGGGGGGCAGACCTGACTTGGAAGCAAATGAAATAGGCGGGGGGGCGGGGGCAGCCGACCTGACACGGGAGGGGATGGAGCTGACACGGGATGAATGGAGCACCAGAGGGGATGGGGTGGGGAGAGGGCACACCTGATACGTGAGGGAAGACTGGATAAGAGTATTTAAAAATATTTTATTTTAGTTTATGCCATAGGAAAGGACTAACAAATTAAGGGTATAGTGTAGTTCCACATCCTCTTAACTTGTACATCTCGGGACCGACGCTACCTTCTCTCTAGCGAAACACTCTTCACATTTCTAAACCAATATGCAATGTTATCGGGTCCATGTTTCTCTGCAATAAGCAGATGAAGCCGCTGTAGGAAGTGCGCAATACATGACAGATCTGTTAACACCACCTGTTCCTTTGTGTGAGGGTTGATATAGCAATTAACTGCGAGTGTCGGACATAAATATCACCAACAAGAACAAAAACGTCGATCGTTATCGGCGATACGGGCGTAGTAACGTCAGTATATTGAAGAATTTTTTACCACGTTAGGTTCAGTTATATATTTCCACGGAAACTAGACATATGAGTCGATGGCTGAGTAAGTTTCTTATACCAGGAAGAAGGCATATGACATACAAAGCGCGTCGATCATCTCCAGCTGCAGCGGCCCACCCCCTTCCTGTTATATCGTGTTGTATTTATTTTGGTGAGGGGGTGGGGGGCGGGGTGCAAATGTAAATGGGCGAAGTGGCAGCTCAAAAACGAACGATTGTGACGAGTACTTTTTTCATGTTTCAAGTAAAGTATTTCTAGCCATCTGTAAATTTAAAACAAATTGGAAGCACAACACTACAAAGGAGCCTCCGACACTCTGTGTACACCCTCTGTGCGTATAAGGGCTAAGCCGGGCCATATCGGTGTACACAATGCCTAAGCCAATTCCCGTATGTCTACAAAAAGCCAAAGCCGAGCCACCTCAGTGAACAAAAGGGCTAAGTCAGCCCCCTCTCTCTACACAAGGGCTAAGCGGGGCCACCTCTCTGTACACAAGGCCTAAGCCAGGCCACATCACTGTACACAAGGGTTAAGCCAGGCCACTTCTCTGTACACACGGGCTAAGCCAGGTCGCCACTCTGTACACAGGGGCTAAGCCGGGCCACCTCCGGGAGTACAAGGGTTAAACCGTGTCACCTCTGTGTACATAGGGCTAAGCCGGGTTGCCTTTGTGTGGGGATAAAGGCTAAGCCACGCCACCTTTGTGGAAACAAGAGCTCAACCAGGCCACCCCTCTGTACACGAGGGCTAAGCGGGGCCACCTCAGTGCACCCAAGGGCTAAGCCGGGCCACATTTGTGTACACAAGGGCTAAGCCGGGCCCCCTCTCTGTACACAAGGCCTAAGCCGGACCACCTCTCGGTACACAAGGGCTAAACATGCAGGACCACATCTCTGTACACGGGGGCTAAAGCGGGCCACCTCCCTGTACACAAGGGCTAAGCCGGATCACCTCTGTGTATACAAGGGCTAAGCCGTGTCACCTCTGTGCACACGAAGGCTAAGCCTGGCCACCTGTGTGTATACAAGACTAAGCCGGGCCACCTATCTGTACACAAGGGCTAAGCCGGGCCACTTCTGCTTACACAAAGGCTAAGCCGGGCCACCTCTGTGTACACAAGAGCTAAACCGGGCCACCTCTGCTTACACAAGGGTTAGGCCCGGCCACCTCTCTGTACACAAGAGCTAAGGCGGGCCACCTCCGCCTGCACAAGGGTTAAGCCTAGCCACCTTTCTGTACACGAGAGCTAAGCCGGCCCACCTCTGTCTACACAATGGCTAAGCCGGGCCACATATGTGTACTAAAGGACTAAGTCGGGCCTCCTCTCTGTACACCATGCCTAAGCCGGGCCACCTCTGTGTGCACAAAGACTAAGCCTGGCCACCTATGTGTATACAAGGGTTAAGCCCGGCCTCTTCTGTGTGCACAAGGACTAAGCCGGGCCACCTCTGTGTACACAGGGTCTAAGCCGGGCGTTATCTGTGTACACAAGGTCTAAGCCGGGCGCTATCTGTGTACACAAGGTCTAAGCCGGGCGCCATCTGTGTACGCAAGACCTAATCCTTGCTACCTCTCTGTACACAAGGACTAAGCCAGGCCACATATCTGTACATATGGACTAAGCCGGGCCACCTCTGTGTATACAAAGGGTCAATCCTTAAGACGCGTTCAAAGCGAACGGAAGACACTTTGCATATTGATCGCTAACGCTGAGCAGAACCGCGTACCTATCCGTAGAATTCTTAGTAGTCTAAAAATATCATGTATAGATACATAGACAAGAACTTCATCTGGGATTCAACAAAAATGAGACTCTTTATCCAACCAACCGTGCAAGTCACCGAAGATGATACTTATTGTCTTGATTATCGCCATAGAACTCTGCCGCACAGGACTGACTCGTAAGTGAAATACACAAATGCTAGTCATATAGTTATGCCCTAAAATATTGAGAGAAGTGCATGTATATTATGTTAAAATGTTAAGTGCCTGCTTGATAATTCGTGACTTGGTGGCATATTTTAGGGACACATTTTAGCAAGCTATTTTCAATATAATTATTGCTTTTCAGTCTAAAGGAACCTTTACTCGTATTTGCCGCATATTCCTATACAACGCCAAAAATGGCGCATATCCATTGGAAAACTTTGTTCTTCCATGCATTCTTCCATTTTGATGGACTAAGGTAGTTTATCCAGACTAGAACAGACCAAGTAATATTAAGATGAGATATATGCTGAGACATTCACCGTAACCGTCATGGTAGAATGTGTATACGGGAAACCTATTCTGGCTTTGTCGAGGCCAGAACAGTGATTCAACCCATGTTTCAAGCATGCATGCCCTGCAACTTGCAGACAACGCTACATTGCAACTTCATACGTCAGCCTTCAAAGCACCTTTAAGTCCATTCCAGTCAATGCTGTTATCTTTTCTGTTCTTGAAAACCTTGCACCATCGACATTATATATTTTATCCTACAACTTTGAGAAACGGATTATCGTATTTTTATATTTAGTGAATGGCTCCCAGCCAAATATATAATAATTCTGATTAATCAGAATTTACTTGATGGCTGCGCGGAGAATTATTGGAGTACTACAGTATGGGACTTCGTGTTGGTATCACCCCTACTGATGGTAAGAAGAACGAATGGACTCGTCCAAGTGGAACCCCCCCCCCCCCCCCGACAACGCGGATTGTTTACCGATTGGTGTCAACCGCGAGACGATGTAGCAGCAGTTCAACGGGGGTTCACTTGATTCTCAACCACCTACGAAATAAACCACCTCCTCATAGCTGCCCCCATTTTGCATCGACGCTAGTCAACAGGGTCTGAGCATAATTTCATGAAATGTCTGCTGATAATAGGTCATTAGGTTTAAGCAATAATAATACACTATGCAGCTGAATGAGACCTGTTCATGGGCCATTTAAATATCGTATATAATCATTGTATCATTAAGCCATATTGTTATTAGTATTACAGCATATGCGTGTGAATAATTTCAGAATTGTCTGTTGAAATGAGTTATTAGGTTTTAAAATATCATGCATGTTGAAATGTGATGATCCGTATTTACGAGGCATTTAAGTATCGTAAATAATGATCTTTATATCACATCTTATTGTAATTTGTATCTCAGCATATATATTTGGTTAATTTCAGAAATATCTACTGAACTAAGTTATTCAGTTTAAAGAAATAATACATAGTCAACTATAATGATCCCTGGATCCTTGATTTCCATATTTGTACTAGGCGCATGTCCCCTCGCCTTCCCTGCTAAGTATGAAGGCAACATCTATTTTCAAATAGCCTTTCATAAATGTCCATAGTGGACTGCATAATGTGGTATATCTATATATATATATCAAGTACCCATTAATATTTGCCTGTCTAACATCTGAGTGCCACAGATGTGTATTACATTTAATTCCCAGTGGCAAGGTGTTTGCCACCACATTTGTCATTAGCGATGTTTTTTCGCCTCACCATTTTCCTTGGCGATATGTTTTCCGCCAAATGTTTTTTCCATTTGCGATGTGTTTTCCGCCACATGTTTTTTAGTGGCGATTTGTTTTTCCGCCGCATCTTTCTTATTGGCGATGCTGTTTCCCGCCACATGTTTATTAGTGGCGATGTGGTTTTTCCGCCACTGATAATCTTGAACTTTGTATTCTCGGCAATAAAGTTGCCCTATCCAACGACTAACATAACTCTTTGTGTTATTCTATTACAATACAGGGAACGAGCTGCGGGCGAGCCAGCTATATCACCCTTTCGTTGCGCAAGACACAAATATATTTATTAAAAATTGCAAATTGCATGTATGATATAAATAGTAAGTCATCAATGATACTGATGGCGATGCTAGCTGGCCCGCACACATGGATACATCATCAGGTGTGATAGACGGTCCTATAGCATTGCTGAAACTATCCTGACGGACGCCATGGAAGCAAGAACAACGGGAGGATCTCCGCTGCGATGGTCTGACATACGAAGAGTCACTTAGGCCTACACACATGTAATGACAGTCGAAAAGTGCTAGAATCTGCTCAAGCGTTTACCAACCTAACCATTGTTATACCTAATATAGTGCCACCGACTCTGTCGCCAATGCCAACGGGAGTATGATCTGACGTCATCATAACGGGCGATGATGCGGACGCCTCATGAACCTGCAAGCAGAAGAAAATGCGGAATGTTGCCTAGGTTACAAAGAGGGCCATGTCCACAACGCGACGCTTTGGATGCATGTATGGCGTCTTCATCAAACGCCATCGTAATGGCAGGTACTCATTTTTGCATCAAAAGAAGAAGCATAAATATGCAGTGACGGATCCGCCCGTACCAGACCTTTTTTTCTTCAAGCACCCCCCGCCAACCACCCCCCCCCCCCGTTTTTAGCCAAAAAAGAAATCCTGTATCCACGTCTAACGTCAACTTCATGACTTCATGACTTAAAGTATTTAAAGTTAAAGTCAGCATTAAAGCTTTATATCGAGCTCTTCCCGGCATAAACTAAAGAGGTCGTCAAAATACAAACAAGAGTCAGTCCTTGAATCGTCCAAAATTTCTTTTGTCTATATTCCACGCATGCCAGTTTTTGGATAAATTAAATCGTAAAATTAGCATAATATAGTGACAGAAGGGTAAATATTGACGCATACCGGGTGGATATGTGGCTCCGAGTTTGGTAGGTGTGGCACGGGTTAATTATGAAAATATGTACAAACTCGGCAATCCACTCTGAACGACCAAAGCCCTAAGTATTGCGCCAAGTGACGTAGACCGCCACATTGGAGCAATTCGTGCGAAATGCTTATCTTTATAATAATGCACACTCTTGAAGCACAATGGAAACATGTTTAGAAAGATAATCGCCGACATTTGTGCACCGAGGAAATATGTCTCACCCAAGCCTCATAATTACATATACCTACTATATGTACAGATCAGGAAGGATGGCGACATAAACCTAGCATCTGGTCAAAAAGGCCAGGCACATGCATGTACCCGATATCTGGTCACGAAGTCTTTAACTGTCGATGTACCGATGCAGGGGCGGACGCAAGAAGGCGGGGGTAGGTGATCTAAGCACCCCCCCCCCCACGCCTTCATGCTAGCGGACCTGCCTCCACACCTGCTCAAAGTGAACCCCAGATGTGTCCCCGCGATAGAGCTGTACAGTCACTACTGGATCTTATCGAGACCCAACGAGACACGGATACTTATGTTCTACGTCTGATTCTCAATGCCCAGCATCAACGCGCTGCCTACTTTTCGGTTGTTTGCCTTCGCTCGCTTCACCCACAAGCTCGGCTAAAGCCGTCCTTGGATGCATAACTAACCGCTGAAATTCTGTGCATGTCAGAATTATAAGCATCCGAGTAGATTTATATAATATATGAGCGGTTAGACAGTTGGTAAAGCAGAATGCTGTTATCTCATGGGTGACTGTCAGTGTCAGGCGATCTAATGTGCTGCGCGGAATATTTCCCTGTCGTATGGGGGCGGGCGCGATAGCTCAGTGAGCTAGAGCGCTCGCATTGGGTGCTCTGGTCAGCTGAGAGCCTTACGGCGCGTGGATCAGTGGTTCGAGCCCTACTGTGGTCATGTCTGTGTGGTCACAGGATAAAGATCACGTGTCTTTCTTCGTAAAGAGTAGGGAGTTACCCCTGGACACTCTCCCTTCCTTCCCCTATGGACGCGACATAACCAAAAGTGGTTGAAGCGTCCTGAATAACCAACCAACCATGATCCATGTCGTATGACGTAATAATCATCATGACTCGCATGTCTGCGCGCGGTATCTATGGCTACGTAATAACGCTCATTATACGGACTGACCAGGCGAGGTCAATGGTGTTCCGTTTGTCGCAGAAAGGCACATCGATGATTTGCCTCAAAGTACAACACTTCCAACAGCCTCATCGAACGGGGCCACATGCATTTTTGAAAGATAAATGTCTTATCTTTCACTAAATTATTATTTTATAGTTAACAAACTGCGCAGCCGGCCGGTTCCCAACACTCAAACGTCGACTACAGCCATATATCACACTATGTGACCAAAGCATCATTCGGGCTGGAAAACTGAAAGTGGCATGATCATCAGTGCAAGGTTACAAAGTAACACCGATTTTAATTTAACCAGTTGATGCCACAGCGAACAATTTGGTAACTGGTATGCGCCATAATTTCAGTACTACACATTTCTCAAAGCGTGTTTTTTTACGATGTTCGCAGTGATTTGACATTTTAACGATTATACGATTTGTTGTTGAAGAAATCATCGCGTTGAAGTTATTCCATCGTTGCTATAATTCTTTCATTTGAAATTAATGCATTCCCAATCAGGTTTCACGTTTCATGTGACAGAACGCCACGAAGCTCTCGTTAGGAGATTTGTTATTCTCTGACGCTGTGCCGCTGTGCCTTCCCGGGCCTGCACGGCTGGAGTCGCGGCACCTAACCTGGTGATGGGCTATGACGGAGCGCCGTTCTACAAGCATTACACCTTACCATTCGTAGCCAGTAGCTACATGGACAGCACCGACCAATGCAGTGTAAGAATATTTGGCAGCAGAAACAAATTAATTGTGACACGGATTGAAATCAGCGCAAAAGAGTAACATACTTTTAAGGCAGATGATATGTCAATGGACGTAATGGTCTAATGGTCATTGTCGTGTTATAGGCTACAATTTTGCTTTCAAACTCGCCAAAATACCTTAATATCGTTCATGGTATATATAGATTATGCTAGTGGGGTTTGTGACACACATGTTTCGCGTGACCATTATCTATCACGCGGCCCAAAGCATGAAGCACACTTGTACGCGAATGAAAGTCTAGCCTGTTTACTTTCCAGTTTGAAATTGCCACTGCCACCTCCCAAAATTCGGACAACCCCGAGGAGTTAGACATAAGTGGCATGGATGTGAACTTCGGCGCTCGTGGGTTCCTGGGCCGGTTCGACCGCCGATTAAAGTTGTCCAAGGAACAAGGCCAAGTGTGACTAAAAGGGAATGGCTTACGAGTAAATACCAACTTGGGTCAATTGCAGTCGTCCATCGCACCTTTTCTGCATAATGGTAGTCATTGGTCGATGCTGGGTAATACCTTCTAAGCTAAGGTGAGATCCTTCCATTTTGAAATTGTGTAGGCTACCGGGCTTGTGTATATTCTACATGATGTTTTACTCTAAAAAGAATTTTCTTCGGGAAACGATTCTTACAAATTCTTTTTACGGAGCAAAACTTGTTGCTTAATTCAACATAAAGAATTATTTAGAGGACTCTTTGAGAACACGGCCCGTGATTATTTTACCGTGTGCTCTTCAGTGATTATGTAATACGATCTTCTCCTGGATTCCTTGTTTCCTTCTATATATGTATATAATTTAAAACAACGTGGCACGTGCGCGCCGTTTAACAAAAAATGTTTTTAGTGACGTCACATTTCATTGCTCTTCGCAAGTTCACAATTGCCCCGATCGACTATTGGAGGGGCCTCGGGACGGTTCGGGTTAGGTTAGACGATTTTTGTCTAGATTTTGGACTAGTTAACACGACTATCAACTCGTAATAATGATGGCTGACAACGCTTCAAAAGTTATATTCCCATGATCAGTTATTGCGAGAATATAAACCACAACTATGGGTGTTACGGTATGATTTGTACCTCACTGCAGCGGACGATGGTGAAGGCTGTTTGTTACCTGACTAGTGACCTTCCGGATCCTTGGATCTTCTGTCTGACGGGTGAGGATGGCGACTGGCACGTGCACTTGGAGGTACCGTCCCGGGGCTGCGCCATCCATGTTGACTACCACGAGGCTGGACGGGGGAGGAAACACGAGCAAACAACGACCAGGTTATTTTCGAGACGGCCGACTATTACTTCGGTCATGGACTCGAAGGCATGTGTGGAGACTTCAATGGCGACCCTGGCAACGACCCCAACTGTCGACCTCAACCTCACTCTCTGCCCCATGGCTGCTTGTACGGGTCCTGTCATGTCGAGTGTTAGACTAAGGCCTAGATAGGTACACGTTAGTTCTTAAACTGTTTGTGCCACGCCAAGACAACTTTATTTTATAATAGTCTCTGGAATATGTTTGCATCTTATCGAGGGATGATATTTTCGAAAGACGCTGTGAAAGTATACTCTGAGCCGATTTCATGTCTCCCGCGCAAAATTTTGCCAGTCATTTTCAGCCTGCGTGCGGATCGTATCGCCTCACAACAAATGACGTCATTGGGGAACACAAACGCACGTGCTCTGCTCCGCTCGCATGCTGCTGTTTTGAAATCACATTGTTTTGGCTTATTTTTGTTGTGTAAAAGATACCAACACAGTGTCTTGTTGGATCTTATGGGACTTATCCATCTGCAGCAATCAGTTTGTACATATTTCCAATTGCGGAAACAAACCAGCAGTCACGAATGCGATGGATTTGAGCTGTCAAAGTGTTACAATGTTACAGAATACAGTGTCACCTATAGTCAAAGTCATAAATGCCGTAGACACACGTTTCGGCCCATATTTTCTGCGAATTTGCCTCGATCAGTCCAAAAATCCCTGACGTGAGAAAGCAACACTAGACCATTTTAATCGTGGAGGGCCTTTCCCTCAGCCACGAGACGTGCCCATCCCCTCTTTTGGGGAGCGAATAAGTTTAAGTAGTCTGCAAGGGCACGCAATAGACTTCAAGATTTTGCACAACCCAGATCGGCTGATGGTATCAACAGCCTTGGTGGGATCAACGAAAGCTAGGTAGAGAAGCTTGTACTGCTGCCTACATTTCTGATGAAGTTGACGCAATGAGAATATCATATCAACAGTGGATTGTCCGAATATGAGACCGCACTGCGCTTCATGATATACTATGTTATGACATTGCATTCTCGTTAAGGCAATTCTGGCGAAGAGCTTATCAGTAATGCCTAAGAGTGATATTCCGCGATATTATTACTCTAATAAGTGGGTGGAGATGAGGGAGCAACACAGCTCTCCCACACTTCATTACTTCATCAGGTATCATGCCATTTCCAGGAGATTTCCCGCTGCATAAGGAATCGATTGCATCGCCCAACTCGCGAACTGAGGGAACTCCGTTATTGAATAGCAGTCGGGGTAATGCGTCAAGCGCCGTTGTCGATACAGTGTCTTATAAAATATCATCTGTGCCTATAAGATTCCACTTGACTTACTGATAACACGAATATCCACGTCTAGTTTATTAATGTAATTATATTAATTGTTAATGTAATTTCGCCGCGGGGATTTCTTTGTTGATTTTTCCATGTATACCGTCTGCTATTTTTGACGCCACGTGTCAATAAGTTCCAGTCCATCATACCCACTACTCCACGCCTAGCCCAACAGTTGTTTTTACGCACGTAACCTGTTGGCCGTATAAATTAACCAATGTAACTTGAGATTCTACTATTGTTATATCTAAAATCAAGAAGTTATCCTTGTTATCTCTCCCCGCGCGGTGTACCACATGGTCAAGTGCATTTATCAGAGATTATCGTAGCAGCTCCTCTTGATTGGGTCGATATGAAGCTAAGGAAGCAGTTACCAGCCCATTCGTCTTTCATCGAGCCTTCAGTGCTCTGACCAAAGTGAACATCTTGTAAGCATATTATCATGAAATTATCGTTATCATGCCTCTTCAATACTGAGCCTATTCCCCGCACGTTTAAACAATATATAGACACCAAACTAGTCATATCACTTAAGCATACCTTTTGTGCTATATGTTCACAGCCAATTATTATTTATCATGTGACAAGGAAGTGCTTACGCGTTATGTACATGTCTGTCTAATGAGTCATTGTGTGAATACATCGTGAGGTAAATATATCGATATATCTCTCTACATAGGAGATTTACACCAGAAATTTATATTTCAATAAGCAACAAGAAAGTTCAATTAGATCAAGTGGCCGTGGCAAACACTCGAGGGTTCGAGCGTTGCTTATATCAAGTAAACGAAAATCAACTACAACACCCCGCCGTGTCAGCCCGGTCGCTGCCTCCGCTGGCCACAACTCGTGGTCAGGAGTTGACCGGCTCGGGATGACGTCAGCCTGTGGGGTTACGCGAAGCCGCCTCGATGTATCCGTATATTTATCGCGTTCGCGTACGACGATGACGCTGCTGGGGGGCGTCTGATGAACGTTAACTGTTGTAATTTGTCGGTGTTGCCTAAACCATATACCTTTCCATCCACCTGTAGTTTGTTGCTTATCAGGGTGGCTTTCCTTCCTGCCTTTCTCGCCGCTTTCATGAACGGAATTAGTGCTTTTCGCTCTTTTTGAATTTCTTTTGCATAGTCATCCTCAATAAAGAGCCGCGTACCCTTAAGCTTTTGCTTTGCCTGCCAGGTCTTCTGTCTCTCCGGAAAGAAAGCAAAGCGTGTGATAATAGGTCTTGGTCTGATAATCGGGCCCTGTCCTATTGAGAGAGAGCCAAGACGGTGACACCGCTATATCCTAATGTAGGCAGCGTACTCAATCCCCAGCTTCTCTCGGAACATCTCCCGCACTAGCGGAGTGCAGTATTTCTGGCCCCCTCTGTTTTCATTCATGCCGTATTTTACCAGATTTCCTCGCCGACCATAGTTTTCGAGCGCAGCGCTGCGATTCCTCTTTTGTTTCCCCACCAACCGTCGCTTTTGAGAAGCTCCCCTACCAACACTGTTAATCTCGGCGTTCTGAACAGTTCTATTCTCGCACAAGCTGTTTCTCTGATTAAGTAATTTGACGCGAAACAGTTCTGTTCCTTATCATTACTCATTGGGCCATTGATATTTCCACACATGCCATGCAGAAGGCCGTTTTAGTAATCGCTGATAGTCATGGTAACTTGGTCGTGGCCACTGTTGTTGCTGCCGCTGCCTGTCTCGCAGTAGGTGACTAATCCCTCGCAGCCTAGGGTAGGTACTCCAAAGCGAATGATCCAACACCCGGAAAGATCGGTGGCCAGGCAGAAGTTTCAATCTGCCGGAAACGGGCCCGTCCGGTAACATCCGTCCTTCGCTACAATTTGCTGAAAGATATGTTATCGTGCGTATGCAAAAGTGCACCTTTCTGGCCTGTAGTGACTGTCTGTGTGGCATGGATATATCTGTAGCACATTTCTTTAGCGTATATTTACAGATTGGTACATTTCACGCCTATGGTTATCATCGTATGTGAAACATACATTTCTCGCCTTCAGAATGGCAGCCCCTTTTGTGACGCTTCGACGAACGAAATAAACGCACTCAAGAACTTGACCACATAAATAGCTATATAAATATTGATTTTATGAGCGAGAGATATAATACAACAACTGGTATTAGTGTTAGTTTGTTATTGGTGCATTAAAGGGGATCGTTTTCTTGGTGCATTCATGTAAAGCATTAATGGCATGCCTGATAAACGGAATTGTATCATGGCGGCGCTTATACATCTGCATTTTGTCGCGGATTGTTGATAACGTACACACAGTCATAGAATAAATATCACCTCACTTATTAAAGTGACGTTATTAAGTAAAGTACTCGCTTAATAACTTACACTATTTTTTTAAAATATATTAGTATTAATATTTATATTAAGTTATATATTATTGTTTATGTATGTATCTCACGCATCAAGCTATTTTCATTGATGTGCAGCAGCGCACACTAATATCACATAGCCATACTCACATTCGGATTTGGCATATATCAGCTGTGACAAATGAGTCAACAGCTACAAATCTGCCAAGATGGCCTAAATGATACAAACCACTCACGTTTATTCCCAGGCCGTTCACTTGGACCGTTCCCTGAGGCTGTGATACGATAAACTTCCTTTCGTAATTGGACGGATTATTTTGGTTGACTCCAAATTTAATAGCCATCCGTTTAGTCCTCTGGATCTGCCCCAAAGGGTCGCTTGGGTCGACCTCTGTCCGGATATTGATCCTGAACTAGAACACGGAAAAAGTAAAATACACATCTTTCATGGCCCGCGACTCAGTGTATCTCATGATGTATCATGTACATAGCGTACCATGCACACTATGTTTTAGAAAAGATTGTTTACATGTTGACTAACTAGCCAGGCCCGCATCTCAGTTGGCGTACAGTTTCCACTCAAGACGATTTTCTCGGGCAAACAGGGTATAATCCAGTTTTTAAAACACAAGTTCCACCGTATTTTTACACATAGCATGTTCATAGTTACTGATGGCAATGTAAACCACTGCCATCATAACATATATAATATATATAATTGATCTTAATATATCTGCACTTGAGTTTAACCAAAATCGACATGTCTACAGGTACGATAATGATATTTTAAAAAATGACCTGACAATATTATTTGGTTTACCATATATTTTGACAGGGCAAAAATTAATAGTTTAGTAACTAATTAGAGACAAGAACTTGAAATCCAACAATGGCGGCAGCTGCATGACATGGGATACATCATTGATTTCCCATAGTAAATAATCTAACATTTCTATGTTATTTCTTTTATAAAAACTGTTTCGTTAATGTGATATTGAATTTTCAGCCCTACCAAACCATCAAAATTGATAATTACTGTTATAGGTAGTCAAAGTATTTCAAATAGAAAAACATGACTGTGGAATATTCTAATTTTTTCGCAATGGGTATTTTGTTATGTGCTTAAGAGAATAATACAATGATATTGATAGGTGAGCACGCTTGTATTTTGTATAATGTGGGCTTGACCGATCCCATCTGAACCCGCTTGTAAAAACTCATTATCACTTTAAAAAAAGACGATCAAAGGTCCTGATTCTTTTGATTTTTTCATTAGTTACTGTTATTTATAAAGGATAAATATCGAGATATGGCGAAGAAAACAGTGCTCATAACTTCAGCAATTTCAACCACAACACCAAATTGTGTGCCTTTCGCTCGAAATAATAACCGTAATTACATGTTGTAAGTGTGTGCAACCGTAAACAATATGAGACCACATAAGCGTCCACAATTTGTTCTATCCTTCATATGGTTTTCTGACGGGAAAGCTTCTTATGGTGCTGCAGACAGTGAGCCTACCTTACACTGGTCCCCGTTGTTGGCGCAAAGTATTTGATAGCCAGGTAATTGTCCACCTTGGGCATGGTGTGGGCTGGAAGGCCAGCGTAGCCCACCACATCGCAGCAGCCGATATACCGGCCGTACAGACGTCCTGAGCAACTGCAGACAATTTAAATGCACATCTTCAACTCACCCTCGTCAGCGACCGATATTCCCGCAATGCACACAGCAACCTTTGAGGCTGAGTAAAGACATTTCACGATGTCCCAATTTCATTTCGCGTAGAATGAAATGCCGTTTCACGACCATTAGTATTCTAGGTTTGCATTAGTAAACATAACAAACTATGTCAGAATGGATATGCTACTTGCGCTCCATAACATTTTGTTTTTACCTGCTCGGACAGATCTGGCAATTACGACAGATATGTAGTGCACTATCGTATCACAAGTGCGAAATGATTGGACCTGCTTCAACGAGTGTACTGTGACATATTAATATTATATTACACGCTTTGCCTGCTTCGACAACGAATACAAACAAGAATGCTACAATAACACTCGATTCAGTATTCTATTGCGGATGGTCAGTTACGGAGCAGATTATATACTCGCCTGTGATGTCAGCGATGAGCGCAAAGCTCGCAATGGTGAAGAGCAGCGAAAGAGGCGGCATCTGTTTTGCGTCTTCTCGTCCTACAATCAAGTGAGCTTTTCCTCTCGTCCTAACTAGTATATATATGTCGCTTACCAACGGACCCCAATACCAAGAAGAAATCAGCGGCTCTCTCTGGTCTGTCTAATAAATGTGTTTTTTTGGAAGATATGAGCGATCCCTTTCATTTACAACATTAAAGTTACATTAAATTATCGATAAGTGAAATTAAATCCATTGTGCGTGGACACATTAGCTCGTGATGCCGTCAAAGTTTCTTGTCAAACAAATTGTGGTAACATGGATCGCGACGGGATACAAATCGGTGGCAAAAGAAAGAATAGTTCACCAGCTGCCATAGAGCTGACAAGTGACTGTATAGAGCTGACACGGGAGGGGATGGAGCTAACACTGGATGGGTTTTGAGCTGACACGGAAGGGGATCGAACTGACACGAGACAAGATGGAGCTGCCACGGGATTGGATAGAGTTGACACGGGAGGTAATGGAGCAGGGTGGGCACACCTGGCACGTGAAGGTAGGATGGATAGGGTGGGCGTACACCAGACACGTGATGGGAGGATGGGTTTGTGTCTTAAAGAGTCTTTATGTCACAAGGAAGGCAACAACTAACAAATTAAGGGTATAAAGTGTAGTTCCACAGTCTCTAAACTTGTACAATTTAATAAGCAGAGTGAAGCCGATGTAGGAAGTGCGCAATACACGGCCGATCTATTAACACCATCTGTTACTTTGTGTGAGGGTTGATATAGCAGCTGAGACTGTCTAGATATCACTACCAACAAGAACGAAGAACGTCGATCGTTATGTGATAAACGTCAGCATATTGAAAACCACTTGAACCATTTAAGGCTCAATTATATATTTCCGCGGAAACTAGACATATCATCGATGGCTGAGTAAGTTTGTTATACCGGGAAGAAGGCTTGGTCTTGTGTCACATCACACACAGAGTGCGTCGATCATCTCCCGGTGCATCTGCCCATCCCCTTCCTGACAAGGGATGGGCAGGGAGGCGGGGGTGGGGGGGGGGGGGGGGCAGGCCTGATTATTTCATGGCCTACCGGTCGTTTAAAGAGGTTATTATAACAAAATGTAAATAGGCGTATTGGCAGGGCCATGAGATTAGGATCGAGAACGATGGTGAGGAGCAACTTCTTCATCTTTTAAGAAAATAATTCTTGCCATCTGTAAATTGACAATAAATTGGAGGCACAACACTAGGATGAAGCGCCCGACAATCGCTAGGGCGTCAGATAACAGTGACCGGTCGTGTGTGAATGCGCCTTACTCACTAAACTCTCAGTGGCGATAAGTATTACACAGAGATTATGAGGGTGCAACCATATTTTGACAATTTATTTGATAGCCATTATTATGTTTGCGAATATAATAATGGTAAAGTAAACAAGGAGTGTGAACAAGCTCAGCCGGGCCACCTAAGCCGAGCCAGCTCTGTCTACACAAAGTTTAAGCCGGGCCACCTCAGTTTACACTAGGGCTGAGCCGGGCCACTTAAGCCAGGCCACCTCAGTGTAAACAAGGCCTAAGCCTGGCCACCTCTGTGTTTACAAGCACTGAGCCGGGCCAAATCTGTGTACACAAGGACTAAGCCGGGGCCATATCTGTGTGTCCTAGGAGTGAGCCAGGCCATCTCTGTGTACACATGGGCTAAGCCGGACCACCTCAGTGTACACAAGGGCTAAGGCGGGCCATCTCTGTTTGTACAAGGACTGCGCAAGGCCGCCTATGTGTGTACAAAGACTGAGCCGGGCCATCTGTCTGCCCAAAGACTGAGCCGTGCCTCCTCTGTGTGTACAAGGACTCAGCCCTGCCACCTCTCTGTGTACAGGGACTGAACAGGGCCCCTCTTTATGTACAAGGACTGAGCCGGGCCATCTCTATGTGCAAATGACTGAACCGGACCACCTCTGTGTACACAAGGGCTAAGCCGGGCCACCACTGTCCACACAAGGACAGAACCGGGCCATCTCTGTGTGTACAAGGACTGAGCCAGGCCGCCTCTGTCTACACAGGCGCTGAACCTGGCCATCTCTGTGTGTACAAGAACTGAGCCGGGCCATCTCTGTCTACACAAGGACTAAGACGGGCCACCACTGTTTACACAAGGACTTAGCCGGGCCATCTCTGTGTGTTCAAAGACTGAGCCGGGCCATCTCTGTCTACACAAGAACTGAGCCAGGCCGCCTCTGTGTGTACAAAGACTGAGCTTGCCGTCTGTCTGCCCAAGGACTGAACCGATCAATTTTATTACGACAAAGGTCTCCCCATGGGCCTTCGCTCTAGCTGTCAGATATTCGAGAGTTTTAGTACAGCTTTACAATTTGCGGCACAACAGACAGTGTCACGTGCGAAAATTCTCCACATTTTGGATGATTTTCTCTTTAAACATATTCCCGGCAAGTTAAAGATTTTAGCCGACCTACTCTCTCGTTCGCAGGTGGTGGACTTCAAACGACGAGCCCCTTATGCCGACCCTCACCCGAGTCCTATCCCAGCCAGCATCCAGCCTTTAGCCTTATTCCCCAATTAAGCACCCTGGTCCACAATGCCTTAGCGTCCCCCACCGTTCGCTCATATGAAAGTGCGTTACGTAAGTTTCGCTGCTTTTTACTTCAATACGAACTCACTATTTGTCTGCCCATTCCTCCCATATCAGTAGCGCTATATGTATCGTTTCTTCACCAGGCCCATTATGCTTCCAACACCATATTGTCGCACCTTTCTGCTATTGCGTACTTCCACAAGTGTTGGTCCGAGCCGGATCCTACCCAATCAT
Organism: Arenicola marina; assembly: GCA_964019135.1. Classification (NCBI taxonomy): domain Eukaryota; kingdom Metazoa; phylum Annelida; class Polychaeta; family Arenicolidae; genus Arenicola; species Arenicola marina. The sequence continues at coordinate 34,450,811 of OZ025259.1, read as the reverse complement.
TCCTCGTTCAGAAAGCGGCCCAAGGCGCCAGAAATATATCCAGAACACACGATGTCCGACTCCTTGTTTATCTCGCTTTACTTTCCTCCATTTGTAGTTCGCTCGATCCTATCGAATCCACGCCCTACCGTCGTGCATTGTTTCGTGCTATGTTTTTACTAGCTTTCTTTGGGTTCCTTCGTGTAGGCGAAATGTGCGAGTCACATGGGTGCACCCGAAACATTTTGACCCGGCAACAAGTCCATTTCGAATTGGGTGCCACCTGCTTTTATCTAATATTCCACAAGTTCAAACACTCACCTGGTAAAGCGACCTCTATCAAAATTGCGTGTCGCCAAGACGGGCTTTGCCCGGTAGCTGCTTTACAAACCTACTTCCGCTTTAGGGGTACATCACCCGGTTACCTGTTTTTACTGCCGCATGGCAAAGGTGTCACAAGGCCCCCTTTCACCCGTGTTTTAAACGCCTCTCTTTCCTTTCTCGGAGTGGATTGTACGTTTTACAAGTCCCAAAGCTTCCGTTTTGGGGCTGCAACTCACTCCGTGCAAATTGGTATGTCTGACGCCCAGATCAGAGCTATGGGTCGATGGTCGTCGGATGCTTTTAAGCGCTACATCCGGGTTTAACGTCTTGGTGTTGTCCTTCTTGCTGGGGCCATCATCCCGCTTTCTGCTTTACGCAGACACCGCGATGATAGTGGCGGATGGCCGCAGCGGGAAGGACAACTCGATTAGACACACTATATCTATCATTTGATTAGTTCGCCGTTAGAACATAGGGCGCAAGTTAGTTTCATGTTACCCCACTTAGCTTTAGACATATGTACATAAGAGTGTAAGATATCGGATGGTCGGATTTAAAGCAGACCAGTTTGTTATGGAAAATCTCCTGTTAAAATTAAAGCTACATGTGGGGCTTACTGTTGCAACGGCTGTACCAAAATACACATAAACTGGAAATGTTACCTTTGACCACAAGCAGTGTCAACGGCCACCGCCAAAGAAAATATGGCGCTCCGGATGCTTCTATTGTCTCATATAATTTAGCGCTTGGGCCCCCAGTCGGTGGCACCGGTAAACGACTTGTGTACACACGTTTATGACGTTTCAAATCAGCACAAGTTTTCATTTTTGTGGCGGACAATTCATGAATTTGAAATGTTTTGCTCATTGGCAGATAATTGGTGAGCGATATGGTAGGTGTTTATTGCCTGTTATGAACCTTAAGGCCTTAGGTTTGTGTTCTTATACGCAAATTTGGCATTCAAAAACAGCGAAATAACTCCACATGCAACTTTAGCTTTTACGGATCACTATGAATCTCGATGGCAAAGCAATGTACGCAGTAACTTTAAACTCTTACTATTATTGTAACTACACCGATGTATATGTACAGCCATTGTATATCATAGTGTACTGTTTGACGTAACAGGCGTTGGTTCAGAAAAATTATATAACTAGATTCTGCGAGGAAATATATCTCTGACCTAACAGGATGGCCTGGTAGGTAATTAAACTCGGTGTAACCAACTTTTTAACTCGCAGTAACTTTACAAGGCTGACACACCCGGGCTGTCCGGTTAGGTCAGTCATAGATATTAAATATGACTTTTCTGTCATCATTAGTGTTATGTTTGACTCCACTGATTCTTCGTTCAGTCAATAATAAAGCCAAGACGTAAATCCACACAAGGATCGACTTACTTTGTTCCGTTTCGCGTCCTAAGAGGGCATGCCGCTATAAATGTGTGTACAAGGACTGAGCCGGGGCCATATCTCTGTGTACAAGTGGGCTCAACCGGACCACCTTAGTGTAAACAAGGGCTGAGCCGGGCCACCTAAGCCGGGCCTCCTCAGTGTACACAAGGGCTAAGTCGACCACCTAAGTCGGGCTACCTCTGTGTACACAGGAACTAAACAGGGCAACATAAACGGGGCCACCTCATAGCACACACGGGCTAAGCCGGCCCACCTCTGTGTGCACAAGGACTGAGCCGGGCCATCTCTGTGTGTACAAGGACTGCGCAAGGCCGCCTCTGTGTATACAAAGACTGAGCCGGGCCATCTGTCTGCCCAGGGCTGAGCCGTGCCACCTCTGTGTGTACAAGGACTCAGCCCTGCCACCTCTCTGTGTACAGGGACTGAGCCGGGCCACCTCTGCGTGCACAAAGACTGAGCTGAGCCACTTCTTTATGTACAAGGACTGAGCCGGGCCATCTCTGTGTGTACAAGGACTGAGCCGGGCCATCTCTATGTGTACAAGGACTGAGCCGGGCCATCTCTGTGTGTACAAGGACTGAGCCGGGCCATCTCTGTGTGTACAAGGACTGAGCCGGGCCATCTCTGTCTACACAAGAACTGAGCCAGGCCGCCTCTGTGTGTACCAAGATTGAGCTTGCCGTCTGTCTGCCCAAGGACTGAGCCGGGCCCATCTTGATCTAGCATTTAGCTCTTACTCCGATTGAAACATGATCATGTAGGTTAGTATGAATGAAGTTATCTGTTTGTGTAATAATATTTACTGCTCATTATTACTGACGTGCAATTATTTATATATTCCTATTTCTCTTTGTATAATAGTTGTTTCTGTTGCTTCGCTTTGTCACATACGTTTAAGCCAATGCCTTTGCCCAGTGCCGAATAAACGCTGAAACTGAGAATCACTAGGTTTGGTTTTCACGACACTGTTACATAAATGAAGCCCGACTTGGGGCCCGAGCTGGCAAACAATATCGTGGGCAATTAGAACACATAGGGTCAGTCTGTGACCCAGTCAACCCTGAGCCTGCAGGACCCGGCCTGAGTGGCATCATAGCGTTCCATGAGGTTTGGTCAGAGTGCTGAAGGTAGTGTGATAGGTAGGCTTGGTCAGACTGAGGAAGGTTGTGTGATAACCCATGTGGCTTTGTCAGAGTTCAGAATGTAGTGTGATAACCCATGTGGCTTGGTCAGAGTTCAGAATGTAGTGTGATACCCATGTGGCTTGGTCAGAGTTCAGGATGTAGTGTGATAACCCATGTGGCTTTGTCAGAGTTCAGGATGTAGTGTGATAACCCATGTGGCTTGGTCAGAGTTCAGGATGTAGTTTGATGACCCAGGTGGCTTGGTCAGAGTTCAGGATGTAGTTTGATAACCCATGTGGCTTGGTCAGAGTTCAGGATGTAGTGTGATAACCCATGTGGCTTGGTCAGAGTTCAGGATGTAGTGTGATAACCCATGTGGCTTGGTCAGAGTTCAGGATGTAGCATGATAACCCATGTGGCTTGGTCAGAGTTCAGGATGTAGCATGATAACCCATGTGGCTTGGTCAGAGTTCAGGATGTAGCATGATAACCCATGTGGCTTGGTCAGAGTGCTGAAGGTAGTGTGATAACCCATGTGGCTTGGTCAGAGTTCAGGATGTAGTGTGATAACCCATGTGGCTTGGTCAGAGTTCAGAAGGTAGTGTGATAACCCATGTTAACCAGGTCTGGACATTGCTCTGATACAAACACTACAGGTGAGGCTTCCGTAATGTTAGCATTGCACACTATGTTATGCTTAGACTTTAAACTCAACAACCAATATTCATATTCGTTTGCCAATATTTCAGACTCGGGTTTCGACATTTCTGAATTTAGACCACTGAAGCAGGAAAGGAAATGCAGAAAGTTGGATGAGATTTCCAGGCTTGAAATGGAATCTGGTAGTCGCACGTGACTGGATCAAACGACCCACGTTACAGGATCAACGTAGAATCATCATAGGCTTGATCAGGGCTTTCTTCCGCATTTTTGGAAACTTGACCCAAAAACACCAAATTATAAGACGGTAAAGAATTATACCGAATCGTTGTGATTTGATTACTTCATTTTATAAGCGCCCTCTGGCAAACCGTTTGTTGATGGTTGCCCCAAGGGCAGAAACGAGAAGGCTGGAGTATTCGAAAACATTAGTATCTGTATGACTGTCTGTAAGATCAGTCGTAATAGTTAGTCCTGACTCCATCTGAAACAGGACCCTGTACGTTAGTATGCATGTGTGCGGGCGTGCGTGTGATAAAGTTATCTTCAATGTAATAATAATTTGCTAATTATTACTGACGTACAATTATGCACAGATGCTATTTCTCTTTGTTTAATAGTTGTTTCTAAGCCCTAGCCCAGTGCCGAATAAACGCTGAAAGTGAAAACCGCTTCATTTGGTTTTCACGACACTGTTACATAAATGGAGCCCGACGTGGGGCTAGGGCTGGCAAACGATAGCGTGAGCAAGTAGAAGAAACACCATGGTTACCCTGTGACGCTGTCAACCCGGAGCCTGCAGGACTGCGCTTGACTGGCATCATAACGTTCCGTGCGGTCTGGTCAGGGCGCTGAAGGTAGTGTGTGGAAATCGTTAATTTAGTATCGTGTGTTATCCGGCCTTCCAATGCATTGCGGAGAGTTCTGCTTTTAGTTCATAGTGACCTGGGAATAAAGAAATTTATTTTCGAGATCTGGGAACACGACTCTCACTTGTCCCCCCCCCCCCTAAGGTAATAACCCATGTGGTTTGTTCAGGGTGAAGAAGGTAGTGTGATAACCCCAGTTGCCAGGTCAGAGTGATGCACGTTGTGTGATAACCCCAGTTGCTAGGTCAGAGTGATGCAGGTTGTGTGATAACCCCAGTTGCTAGGTCAGATGTGATGCAGGTTGCGTGATAACTCCAGTTTCTAGGTCAGAGTGATGCAGGTTGTGTGACAACCCCAGTTGCTAGGTCAGAGTGATGCAGGTTGTGTGATAACCTAGGTTGCTAGGTCAGATGTGATGCATGTTGCGTGAAACCTCCAGTTGCTAGGTCAGAGTGATGCAGGGTGTGTGATAACCCCAGCTGCTGGTCAGAATGATGCAGGTTGTGTGATAACCCCAGTTGCTAGGTCAGAGTGCAGAAGGTAGTGTCATTGCCCATGTGGCTTGGTCAGAATGCAGAAGGTAGTGTGATTACCCACATGGCTCGGTCAGTGTGCAGAAACCAGTGTGGTAACTCTTGTGGCTTAGTCAGAGCGCCAAAGGTAGTGTGATAACCCTCGTGGCTTCGTCAGTGTGCAGAAGGTAGTGTGATTACCCATGTGACTTGTCACAATGTGTCACAATGCAGATTGTAATGTGACAACACATATGGCTCGGTCAGAGTGCAGTCGGTAGTGTGATAACTCCTGTGGCTTGGTCAGGGTGAATATGGTAGTGCAATAGCTCATGTGGCTTGGTCAGACTCATATTACAACTATTGTGACCTTGGCCGTTTATTTCATCATGGCTACCCCTACTCGGTCTGGACATTGCTGATACAAACCCTACAGGAGATGTTTCCGTAATGTTAGCATTACTTTCTAATGTTATACTTAGACTTTTAAACTTAACAACCGTTATTCCTATTCGTTTGCCAATCCTTCAGAAGTGGGTTCCGATATTTCGGTATTATCAATTATGCCAAGTTGTGCTTACGGCATTTAGATTACCGAGTCCAAGAAGTTGGATGAAATGTCCATGCTTGAAATGGGATCTGGTAGTCGCACGTGACTGGATCAAACGGCGCAAGTCACCGGATCAACGCTGCCAATGTTGCAATCAGGAGGGCCACTGTCATGGTTATTTCCACACATGCCATGCAGACGGCCGTTGTAGTAATGGCTGATAGTCATATTAACCTGGTCGTGGCCACTGTTGTTGCCCCCCGTGCCTGTCTCGCAGTAGGTGACTGATACCCGGCAGCTTTCGATCACTCTCGCGTCAATGGTCCAACACCCGGAAGAATCGGTGATCAGGCAGAAGGACCAAGGTTCTGGATACGGTCCCGTCTCGTAACATCCGTTAGCCGCTACAGTGGACTGAAAGAGATGTCATCGTACGTATGCAAAGGTGTATCGTTTTCACATGGACTTATTGTTTTTGAAGCATGAATATCGTCGTCGTACATTTATTAGCGTATATTTATAGATTGGTACACTTCTCGCTATCAGTTGTCATCGTATGAGAACTGGTACATTTCTGGCCATAAGTTTGCATCGCATATGAAATGGTACATTTCTCGCCTTCAGAATGGCAGCACCTTCCGTGACGATTCGACATGCAAAATAAACGCAATCAAGAACTTGACGACAATATTAGCTATATAAAATTTATGCGTTTATGGGCGAAATATAACACAACAACCTGCATTACTATAAGTTTGTTATTAGTGCTTTCAACGGAGTTGTTATCTTTCGGCTTTCATGTAAAATATCTATGGCATGCCTGAAGCGAATACACAAAATTGGATCACGACGGCACATATGTATCTGCATTTTGTTGCGGACCGTTTATCAAGTACAAAAACTCATGGAATAGATATCACTTCACGGGTGATTTCATTAAGTGAATTACTCGCTTAATGACATACACTAATTTTATTTTATATATTATTATTAATATTTATATTTAGTTATATATTATTGTTTATGTATGTATCTTTACTATTCATGCATCAAGCTATTTTCATTGATGTGCAGCAGCGCACATTAATATCATATAGCCATACTCACATTCACGGATAAAAGTAATAAGATGACAATTTAAAGCAGAATAGGCTCATAAATTTGGCAAATACCAGGTGTGACAAATGAGTCAACTGCTACAAATCTGCCAAAATGGCATAAATGATACAAACCACTCACGCTCATTCCCAGGCCGTTCACTTTGACCGTTCCCTGAGGCTGTGATACGATAAACTTCCTTTCGTAATCGGACGGATTATTTTGGTTGACTCCAAATTTAATAGCCATCCGTTTAATCCTCTGAATCTGCCCCAAAGGGTCGCTTGGGTCGACCTGTGTCGCGATATTGATCCTGAACTAGAACATGGAAAAAATAAAATACACAATCGCATGAAAGCACGGTGTTCTTTGTTGGCCCGCGAAATAGTTTATCTCATGACGTACTCGCATACGCGTACCATGTACATTACGTTTTAAAAAAGATGGTTTACATGTTGACTAACTAGCAAGGCCCGCATCTCAGTTGGCATACAGTTTCCACTCAAGACGGCTTTCTCGTGCAAAATGGGCGCGGGGGGTGGTTATGTGCAACTACCTCTAGCGTACGTGCAAATCGTACTTTTACATTCGCAAGCTTTCCAATAGCTCGAACTTCTTGCCTTGTTAATTCTCATGAATACAGATGTTGAAATTGTCACACTTGTACAGTTATTAACGTTGCAACACTAGTATCATACATTATGCTAGGTTCTAAATCTTTTACCACAAGAATTGTTCAGTAACTTAGAGACAAGCAATCGAAATCCAACAATGGGGGCGTAGCTGCATAATACATCATTGATTTACCATAGTAAATAATCTAATATTTCTATCCTATTTATTTTATATATACTGCTTGGTTATAAGCCCTACGCTATGCTGTAATCATTATATTGAAAGTAGTATACTTACATGCGCCATTTTAGAATCAATACAAAAAGTATCTCAAAATTATTATGTGTATGTTTTATATCTCGTTGAGTGCGCCAACCATTTTATCGCGCGCGGACGTCCTAGTGAGTCGCGGTTGATATCACGCAGAATACCGAACAGTGAACAGGCGCGCAGGGATATAAAGCCGGCCGCCAACTTCTGCTCCGGTAAACAAATTTGCTTCTCTCTGCATAGCCCACCGGCTTTCAGGATTTAAATTCAAGACAGAATATACTTACTTGATATAGAGAAGTGCGCAGTCATTCTATTTAAGGTAGTACACAGCACCGTATAACTTATTGTAAAAAGTTATGTTTTTCGCCTGACAGGTCCGGTACGAATATGTCTGCATGCCCGAGTTTGGGGAATGTGTGGTTGAATTCCCCGCCCTACCGACCCATCAAAATTTATAATTACCTGTAACTTATGGTAAGTCAAAGTATTTCAAATAAAAAAAAACATGACTGATCCATTCTGACATTCTTTTTTGCAAGGAGTATTTTGTTCAAATAATTAAGAGAACAATACAATACTAATAATAGGTCAGCTTTCTAGTATTCTTTTATTTTTATGTTTTAATATTACTTACCGTTATTTATAATAGATAAATATTGAGATATGGCGTAGGTAACAACACTAGGAACTTTCCCACCGCAAGAGTCAAATTTTGAGTGTTTGGCCGAACATCATAACCGTGTCTACCTACGTGGGTTTTCTATATTAACGACAGGATGAGCTCTAGCTCTATATCTGACTACAGAAGCGTCCGGAGCGCAACTTCCCCTTGCCTCAACCGTTGACACTGCGTGTGGAATGCTTGAATCGGTAAGTCGGTGTAAAGTGGTTAATGACAGCAATCATTCTATTTCAGGTTAGTGACGACAATCATTCTACTTAAGGTTAATAACCACATATCTATAAAATACATGGGCAGCATCCATATGTGGTTCTAATTATAGTATGCTATGATTAGCCTTTCTGTGAATATGTGCTATCCTTCATTTGGTTTTCTGACGGGACTATTTCGTTGGTGCTGCAGACAGTGAGCATACCTTACACTGGTCGAAGTTGCTAGCCCCAACGTATGTGCTAGCCAGGTAATTGGCTTCGCTGGGCATAGTGTGCGTGAAGCCACCGAGGCCCAGCACATCGTCAGCAGCCCATATACCCGCCGTACAGAAACGTCCCTGAGCCACTGCAGACAATTTAAATGCTCATCTTCAATTCACAATAGACAATTCAGCAAGATTATGGCTCGCGACCTTGTCCGCGGCCGATATTTCCATAGTGCACACAGCAGATGTTTCACAATGCCGTTTCACGACGATTAGTATGCCAGGTTTACACTAGTAAAAAGAAACTATTTAATAGTGGATATGCTACTTGCGCTACATAATCTCTTCTTCTTACCTCTTCGGACAGATCTGGCGTTACGACCTATATGAAGTGCACCAACGTATCACAATTGCGAAATGACCTGCTTCAAAGAGTAATATGTAATATAATATTTTAATATAACTTTAAACTTACGCCTGCTTCTCCAACGAATACAAACAAAAATATTTCCTACAATAACAACTCTCTTCATTATTTCCATAGCGGATAGTCAGTTACAGTGCAGATCACACACTCACCTGTGATGTCAGCGATGAGCAAACAGGTTGCGATAATGAAGAGCAGCGAAAGCGGCGACATCTTGTCCGTCTTCTCGTTCTACAATCAAGTGATCTTTTCCTCTCATCCTAACTAGTATATATATGTCACTTACCAACCGATTCCAATTCCAAGAATAAGTCGACGGCTCTCTCCGGTCTGTCTAATAAATGGATTTTACGGAAGATATGAGCGATCCCATCCTTTACAACATTAAAGTTACATTAAATTATCGATAAGTGAAATTAAATCAATCGTGCGTGGAAACATTATCTCGTGATGCCGTCAAAGTTTCTTGTCAAACAAATTGCGGTAACATTGATCGCGACGGGATACAAATCGGTGGATCAAGATAGAATAGTTCACCAGCTGCAGGGGGAATGAAGTTTTTATACTTGAGAGATGTCGTTATGTTAATCTGCTTCCGTATATCTTGTTGTACATGTACATGTACATGTACATGTGGCGATGACTATGATACGTGTAGTTCCACTCCCCCTTCGGGGACTCGTTGACAGCCGATAAAGAACCAGGCATAGAATTTCTTTTGTTCTGAGTAGATATGCAAAACGGGTGCAGACCTGACAAGCCTTTCCTGCTTCTCCAACGAATATAAACACGAACAGAGAAAATGACAACTTCTCTCATAATATTTGTATAGAACGACGAGCATAAAGTTCGCGATCGTTAAGAACGGCGAAAACGCCGCCATCTTGTCCGTCTTCTGGTTTTACAACCATGTGACGTTTTCTTCACGTTCTAGTATCTTTATGTGACTTAACCAACTGGCCCGAATTCCAAGAATAAGTCAGCAGATGTCTCAGGTTTGTCTGATGTATCAATGTTATGTTCGCCCCAAGATATTAGCGTTTCTTTTGTACAGCATTTAAGTGATATTAAATTATGGATAAGAAGAAGACTTGATACGTTGAAATTACTTGAAAGACGCCATTAGGTTGTACATGGAAAAATGTGGCGATGACTATGATATGCGCAGTTAATCGCCTCCCAGTCCAAGTTCCCCGCCCGTGAATAATAGGATATTGCATTTCTTCCAGTCTGGGCCGATGTTCAATATGGAGGAGGGGATGAAGCTGACACTGTAGAGGATGGAGCTGACACGGTAGAGGATGGAGCTGACACCGGGGGGTTGGAGCTGATACGGGAGGGGATGAACCTGACACGGGAGGGAACGGAGTTGACACGGGAGGCAATGGAGCTGACAAGGGAGGGTTGGAGCTGACATTGGAGGGTTGGAGCTGACAAGGGAGGGGATGGAGCCGACACGGGAGGGAATGGAGCTGACACGGGAGGGGATGGAGCTGACACGAGATTGTTGGAGCTGACAAGGGAGGGGATGGAGGTGACACTGGATGGGATGTAACTGACACGGGAGGGGATGGAGCTGACACTGGAGAGGATGGAGCTGACAGGGGAGGGAATGGAGCTGACACGGGAGGGGATGGAGTTGACACGGGAGGGAATGGAGCTGACACGGGAGGGGATGGAGGTGACACTGGATGGGATGTAACTGACACGGGAGGGGATGGAGCTGACACTGGAGAGGATGGAGCTGACAGGGGAGGGGTTGGAACTGACACGGGAGGGGATGGAGCTGACACTGGAGAGGATGGAGCTGACAGGGGAGGGGTTGGAACTGACACGGGAGGGGATTGATCTGACACTGGAGGGAATGGAGCTGACACGGGAAGGGTTGGAGCTGACATTGGGGGGGTTGGTGCACACACGGGAGGAGATAGAGCTGACACTTGAGGGGATGGAACTGACACGGGGGGGGGGGTGGAGCAGACAGGGGATGGGATGGAGCCGACACGGGAGGGGATGGATCTGACAGTGGAGCTAATGTAGCTGACACTGGAGGGGATGGAGGTGACACGGGAAGGGATGGAGCTGACACGGGAGGGGATGGAGTTGACACTGGAGGGGATGGAGTTGACATGGCAGGGCATGGAGCTGACACAGGAGGGGATGGAGTTGACACGGGAGGTAATGGAGCAGGGTGGGCACACCTGGCACGTGAGTGAAGGATGGATAGGGTGGGCGTACACCATACACGTGGAGGGAGGACGGGTAAGTGCCTTTAAAGAGTCTTTATGCCATAAGGAAAGTCATAAGTAACAAATTAGGGGTATAAAGTATAGTTCCACATCCTCTAAACTTGTGCAATTTACGATCGACACTATTTCCTCTGATTTGTAATAAGCCGGGTGAAGTCGATATAGGAAGTGAGCAGTACAAGACAGATCTATTAACACCATCTGTTACTTTGTGTGAGTGGTGATATAGCAGCTGATATTGTGTAGATAGCACGACCAACTAGAACGAAGAACATCGATCGTTATCGGGGATACGTGCGTAATAACGTCAGCATATAGAAGAATTCTTTACCACGTAAGGCTCAGTTATATATTTCCACGGAAACTAGATATAAGTCGATGGCTGAGTAAGTTTTTTATACCGGGAAGAAGGCTTGGTCTGGTTTCACATCACGCACAAAGTGCATCGATCATCTCCAGCTGCATCTGCCCATCCCTTTCTTGACACGGGATGGGCGGTGGGGGGGGGGGGGGGGCGGTGCAGGCCTGATGGGCCTACCGGTCGTAGGTTAATATAACAAAATGTAAATAGGCGTAGTGGCAGGGCCATGAGCTTAGTATCGAGAACCATTGTGAAGAGCAACTTCTTCATCTTTCAAGGAAATAATTCTTGCCATCCGTAGATTGACAACAAATTGGAGGCACAACACTACGACGGAGCGTCCGACAATCTAGGGTCTCAGATAACATAGTGACCGGTCGTGTGTGAATGCGCCTCACTCACTAAACTCTCACCGTAGATAAGTATTACACAGAGGTTATGACGGTGCAACCATATTTTGACAATTTATTTTATAGCCATTTATTATGTTTGCGAATATAGTAATGATAAAGTAAACAAGGAGTGTGTACAAGGGCTAAGCCGGGCCACCTAAGCTGAGCCACCTCAGTGTAGACAAGGGTTAAGCCGGGCCGCCTAAGCTGAGCCATCTCAGTGTACACAAGGGCTAAGCCAGGCCACCTAAGCTGAGCCACCTCAGTTTACACAAGGGTTAAGCCAGGCCACCTAAGCTGAGCCACCTCAGTGTACACAAGGGTTAAGCCGGGCCGCCTAAGCTGAGCCATCTCAGTGTACACAAGGGCTAAGCCGGGCCGCCTAAGCCGAGCCACCTCTGTCTACACACGGTTTAAGCAGGGCCACCTCAGTGTACACAAGGGCGGAGCCGGGCCACCTAAGCGGCTCACCTCTGTGTACACAAGAGCTAAGCCGGGCCACTTAAGTGAGGCTTCCTCAGTGTACACAAGGCCTAAGCTTGGCCACCTCTGTGTTTACAAGCACTGAACCGGACTAAATCTGTGTACATAAGGGCTAAGCATGCCACCTCAGTGTACACAAGGGGTAATCCGGGCCACTTTTGTGTACACAAAGAGTGATTTGGGCCACATCTGTGTACACAAGGGTTAACCCGGGCCACTTCTGTGTGTACAAGGACTGAGCCGGGCCACCCCTGTGTATACAAGGACCAATCCCTAAGATATGATCTAAGCAAACGGAAGACACTGTGCATATTGATCGCTAACGCTGAGGCACTTATCGATCCTACGAACCTATCCGTAGAATTCTTAGTAGCTTAAAAAATATTCTGTATATATATATAGACAGAAACGTTCTGCAGTTATCTAGGATTCAACCAAATCAGAGCCTTTAGCTGACCAACCGTCCAAGTCACCTGACATGATACTGAACAAGAACAAATTGTGGCAGTCTATATGAGCCTTTACTCGTATTCGGCACATATTTCTATACAACGCAAAAACATGGCACATATACATTGCAAAACTATTAACTGGGTGAACATGCATTTAATTCAATTCCAGTCAATGCTGTTATCTTTTCTGCGCTCAAGTGTTCTTGAAAATCTTGCACCACCAACATTATTTATTTTATCCGCCAACTTTGAGAACGGATTATCGTATTTTTATATTTAGTGAAATGCTTCCAGCCAAATACATTTATGTCAGAAATTGCAAATTTACGACATAAATAGTAAATCATTAATGATACGGATGGCGAAGATAGCTGGCCCGCACACTCATATAAGGCGAATCCTTGGGAAACATCATCAGGTGTGTTCCATCATATGGCTGAAACTATCCTGGCGAATGCGCAATCGGACGCCATGAAACAACGGGAGGATTGTCTCCGCTGCGATGGTCTGACATCGAGAATGGTCTACCGTCGATAAGCGGTAGAATCTGCTCAAGCGTTTACCAACCTAACCATTGTTATACCTAACATTGTGCCACCGACGCTGTCACCAATGCCAACAGGAGCATGCTCTGACGTCATTATAACGGGCGATGATGCGGACGCCTCGTGCGCCTGCAAGTGTCTATGTGACGTAGGTGAGTAAGCAGCAGACAATGCATAATGTTGCCTAGTTTAACGGAGGGCCACGTCCTCAACGCGACGCTTTAGGTGCACGTATGGCGTCTTGAAAACCTCATCGCAATGGCAGGTACTCATATTGACATCAAACAAAGAAACATAAGTGTGCAGTGACGGATACGCCCGTAATGGACCCCTTTTTTTCAAGCACCACCCCCCACCTTTGTACAGATCCACCCCCCTGTCCAAAAGGAATCATGTTTCCACGTCTAATATCAACTTCATGGCTAATTTTTGTCAGCATTAAAACACAAACGTAATCCCCTGAACACTGTTCATGTTCTTAGGTAAGCACCCCAAAATAGCAAGGTGAACGAACTCTGTATTCGTGACTATTTTATGAAAGTGTATGCAATTACACACCCATTTAGCCCCATTCCTCAAAATGACCAAAACTTGACACCTACCGCGAATATGTAATTTTGCTACAATTCAGCTCAGAATTAAGTCATTATCATCAGTAATAGTTCTTTGGAAAGCTTAAACATAGTGCAATGCATGAATGAGATTTTAAAATGTAAACAGTAGCCATAAAAAATAACAGAATGGTAATAATAAAGTACAATTATGCAAAACATTCAAAATCACCTTCACAAAATTGGCTATAATTTCATCATAAGTTAATATCTTGACACCAAACCGCTTGTAAGACCTTCTAGAAACATAGTTCTTGTCATAAAAAGAAAGGAAAATATAGGTAGCCGTGCAAATGTCCCCCAAAACAGGTCCTAAAACTTCAAAATGCTATTATATTTTTGGCGCAGCTTATTTCACACCAATTATCAATAATTCGCCTGGTACATTTTAAACAATCTGGTTATGATCTAGAGGAACGTTTTCTGAACTATTTACACGTTTTCCCGGGGATGAGGCTTATTATGGGGTGCTTACCTTAAGGTAACTTAACTTACTGATATGACCATACAGATACCGTCTAACTTTGGGGGCTTATCTGAATAATGAATAATAAATTACTCGGTTTGAGAATTCATGGAATCAAATGGTTAAGTCTCCAGTCAAATGTTTAGCTAAACGCCAGTTTCTGGGTAAATGCAATCGTAAACTTAGCATAATATACAGACAGAAGAGTAAATATTGAGGAAATCCGGGTTGATGTGCAAATTATGCGGCTGCGAGTTTGGTAGGTGTGGCTCGGGTTAGTTACGAAATACGTACTCGGGCATCAACTCTGAACGATCAAAGCCCTAAGTTTTGCACCAAGTGACATAGACCACCACACTGGAGCAATTCGTGCGGAATGCTTTTCTTTATAATAATGCACACTCTTGAAGCACAATGGGAACATGTTTAGAACCAAAATGGCCGGCGTTTGCGCATGGAGGTAATATCTCTCACCCAAGCCTCATAATTACATATACCTACTATCTGATCATGAAGGCCGGTCGCATATACCTAGTATCTGATCACGAAGATCAGGCACATGTACCTGGTATCTGATCACGAAGAATTTAAATGTCGATGTACCGATGCAGGGGTGAACGCAAGGAGGGAGGGGTAGGTGATCTAAGCAACCCGCCCTGCCTTGATGCTAGCGGACCTCCCCCCACACCTACTCAACGTGAACCCGCGCTTTTCAAAAGCCCGGATCTGCTCCCGCAATGTCACACTACAGTGACCATAAGATCCTTGGAGCTACAGAGCTAGCAGTGGCATGATTATCAATGCAAGGTCACAAAGAAAAAAGGATATTAGGTTAACTAGTTAGTGCTAAACCGAAATATTTTTCAACTAATATTTTATCCGCCAATATTTCAGTATTATACATGTTCCTAAAACATGATTTTTACGGTGTTCACAGTGATTTGACATTTTAATGATCATACTCTGTGTCCGATTTAGTTCAATGAATTCATGGCGTTGACGTTATTCCATCGTTGCTATAATTCATTTATTTATAATCAATGCATTCCCAATCAGGTTTTTACGTTTCATGTGACACAACGCCACGAAGCTCTCGTTAGCAGATTTGTTTTGCTCTGACGTCACAGCATGTCCGCCAGCTGTGCCGTCCCGGGCCTGCACGGCTGGAGTCGCGGCACCTAACCTGGTGATGGGCTATGACGGAGCGCCGTTCTACACGCATTACACCTTACCATTCGTAGCCAGTAGCTACATGGACAGCACCGACCAATGCAGTGTAAGAATATTTGGCAGCAGAAACAAAGCAATTGTGACACGGATTGAAATCAGCACAAAAGAGTAACATAATTTTAAGGCAGATGATATGTCAATGGACGTCATGGTATAATGGTCATTGTCGTGTTACAGGCTACAAGTTTGCTTTCAAACTCGCCAAAATAGCTTAATATCGTTCAGCGTATATATAGATTATGCCAGTGGGGTTTGTGACACACATGTTTCGCGTGACCATCATCTATCACGCGGCCCAAAGCATGAAACATTGTACGCGAATGAATTGTACGCGTCTAGCCTGTTTACTTTCCAGTTCGAAATTGCCGTTGCCACATCCCAAAATTCGGACAACCCCGAGGAGTTAGACATAAGTGGCATGTATGTGAAGGTTAACCTACTAAGGTTGTCCACGGAGCAAGGCCAAGTGTGGCTAAAAGGGAATGGCTTACGAGTAAGTACCAACTTGCATCACACGCAGTCCGCCACCGGACGTTTTCTGCATAATTGTGGTAATTGCTATTCAATAAACTTCTAAGCTAAAGTGAGATCCTTCCATTTTGAACTTGTGTAGGCTACACCCTTGTGTATATCGTACATGATGTTCTACCCTATAAAGAATTTTCATCGGGAAATGATTCTTACAAATTTTTTTTTCGGAGCAAAAATTTGTGGCTTAACTCAACATAAAGAATTCTTGATAATGACTCTTTGAGAACACGGTCCGTGATCATTTTACCGTGCGCTCTTCAGTGATTATGTAATACGATCTCTTCTCCTGGATTCCTTGTTTCTCTCTATATACGTAAATTATTTAAAACAAGGTGGCACCTGCGCGACGTTTAACAAAAAAATGTTTTTAGTGACGTCCCATTTCATTGCTCTTCGCAAGTTTACAGTGGCAACGATCGACTATTGGAGGGGCTTCAGGGCGGTTTGGGTTAGGTTAGACGATCTTAGTCTAGATTTTGGACTAGTTAACACGACCATCAACTGGTCATAATGATAGCTCACAACGCTTCAAAAGTTATATTCCCATGATAAGTTGTTGCGAGAATATAAACCACAATTATGGGTGTTACGGTATGATTTGCACCTCACTGCAGCGTACGATGGTGACGGCTGGTTGTTAGCAGACTAGTGACCTTCCGGATCCCTGGATCTTCTGTCTGACGGGTGAGGATGGCGACTGGCACGTGCACTTGGAGGTACCGTCACGGGGGTGCGCCGTCCATGTTGACTACCACGAGGCCGGACGAGGAGGCAACACGAGCGGCTACGACCAGGTTATCATCGAGACCGGCGACTATTACTTCGGTCGGGGACTCGAAGGCATGTGTGGAGACTTCAATGGCAACCCTGGCAACGACCCAGTCTGTCGACCTCAACCTCACTGTCTGCCACAGGGCTGCTTGTACGGGTCCTATCATGTCGAGTGTTAGACTACATAAGTACGAGATAGGTACACGTCAGTACTTAAGGCGTTTCTATGAGACTTGAGTGTGTCAACTGATATATGTGGTCGGACATTAGTGACATAGTTACTAATATTCTTGCTACACGTCGACACATGTGTATTGTTCACGATATCTGAATAAAGAAGGATTACGATTTTTCTATTGTGGTCTCATAGATCCATACAGTCAATGAATGTCAAGTGAAAATTGACACATTGTCAGATTTTAACAGACAGACAGGTGGAAAAGGGACATAATAAACCCCAACCCCAAGTCAACAGCCAAGCCTAATTCAGTCTTCCTAGTTATTCCGACCAGTGAACCTTGTTGGCCCTATAGTTCATGTATGCAAAGAAAAATTACTCGCTTATTGGTCATCAATTCTAACCCAAGATACCCGATCCCCTTGGATCCACCGGAGATAAAATAAAAACAACATCAAAGAATTAAGTCGGATTCTGATAGCTATAATGTCCGCTCGATTATGCAGTAGACCGGTATAGAAATTAGAAATATAGGATGCGAGACTTGTCCTCTGTAATTTAATAGGACGCATGGGTCTTTAATGAGCTTGTTGGTATAAGCTTGATCAGGGCTTTCTTCTACATCATAGGAACCATATAAGACTCGAAACATTGATTCATAAGACGGAAGAGAATTATACCAAATAGTTGTCATTTGATTACTTCATTTTAGAAGCGCCCCTGGCGAACAATTTGCTGATGGTTACCCGTAACAACCGCAGAGACGAAAAGGCGAGAGTGTTCGAAAACATTAGTATATGTGTGCCTGACTGAAAGAACAGTCGTATTATATATTTTTTACTCCATTTGAAACAGGATCCTTTAGGTGAGAATGCATGAGTACGGGCGTTCGCGTGATAACGTTATCTTTGGTGTAAACATAATTACTGCTAATTATTACTGACGTGTCATTATGTATATACTTTATAAAGTATTAGCCCGACGTGGGGCTAGTGGGGCTGGCAAATTAGACAAACACATTGATAAGGGTCGACCTGTGACGCAGTCAACCCTGAGCCTGCAGGACCCGGCCTGAGTGGCATCATAACGTTTCATGCGATTTAGTAAGAGCGCTGAATGTAGTGTGATAACCCATGTGGCTTGGTCATGGTGCAGAAGGTAGTGTGATAACCCATGTGGCTTGGTCAGGGTGCAG
This sequence comes from Arenicola marina, assembly GCA_964019135.1. Taxonomy (NCBI): domain Eukaryota; kingdom Metazoa; phylum Annelida; class Polychaeta; family Arenicolidae; genus Arenicola; species Arenicola marina. Next base: position 34,432,401 of record OZ025259.1, on the reverse strand, counting down.
AAGATAGTGCGATAACCCATGTGGTTTGGTCATGGTGCAGAAGGTAGTGCGATAACCCATGTGGTTTGGTCATGGTGCAGAAGGTAGTGTGATAACCCATGTGGCTTGGTCAGTGCGCAGAATGTAGTGTGATTACCCATGTAGCTTGGTCGTCTTGCAGAAGGTAGTGTGATAAACCATGTGGCTTAGTCAGAGCGCAGAAGGTAGTGTGATAACCCATGTGACTTGGTCAGTGTGCAGAAGGTAGTGTGATAACACATGTGGCTTGGTCAGTGCGCAGAAGTTAGTGTGATAACCCATGTGGCTTGGTCAGTGCGCAGAATGTTGTGTGATAACAAATGTGGCTTGGTCCGTGTGCAGAATGTAGTGTGATAAACCATGTGGCTTGGTCATGGTGCGTGAGGTAATGTGATAACCCATGTGGCTTGGTCCGTGTGCAGAAGGTAGTGTGATAACCCATGTGGCTTGGTCATGGTGCAGAAGGTAGTGTGATAACCCATGTGGTTTGGTCATGGTGCAGAAGGTAGTGTGATAACCCATGCGGCTTGGTCAGGATGCAGAAGGTAGTGTGATAACCCAAGGCGCATGGGCAGGGCGCAGAAGTTAGTGTGATAACCCATGTGGCTTGGTCAGTGTGCAAAAAGTAGTGTGATAACCCATGTGGCTTGGTCATTGCACAGAATGTAGTGTGATAACCCATGTGACTTGGTCAGTGCGCAGAATTTAGTATGATAACCCATGTGGCTTGGTCATGGTGCAGAAGGTAGTGTAATAACCCATGTGACGTGGTCAGTTTGCAAAAGGTAGTGTGATAACCCATGTGGCTTGGTCAGTGCGCAGAAGGTAGTGTGATAACCCATGTGGCTTGGTTAGAGTGCAGCCGGTAGTGTGATAACCCATTTGGCTTGGTCAGTGTGCAGAAGGTAGTGTGATAACCCATGCGGCTTGGTCAGGATGCAGAAGGTATTGTGATAACCCATGCGGCATGGGCAGGGCGCAGAAGCTAGTGTGATAACCCATGTGGCTTGGTCAGTGTGCAAAAAGTAGTGTGATCACCAATGTGGCTTGGTCGGTGCACAGAATGTAGTGTGATAACCCATGTGACTTGGTCAGTGCGCAGAATTTAGTATTATAACCCATGTGGATTGGTCATGGGGCAGAAGGTAGTGTGATAACCCATGTGACGTGGTCAGTTTGCAAAAGGTAGTGTGATAACCCATGTGGCTTGGTCAGTGCGCATAATGTAGTGTGATAACCCATGTGGCTTGGTCAGTGCGCATAATGTAGTGTGATAACCCATGTGGCTTGGTCAGTGCGCAGAATATAGTGTGATTACGCATGTAGCTTAGTCGTCTTGCAGAAGGTAGTGTGATAAACCCATGTGGCTTGGTCAGTGCGCAGAAGGTAGTGTGATAACCAATGTGGCTTGTTCAGGGTGCAGAAGGTAGTGTGATAACCCATGTGGCTTAGTCAGGGTGCAGAAGGTAGTGTGATACTCCATGTGGCTTAGTCCGGGTGCAGAAGATAGTGTCATACCCCATGTGGCTTAGTCAGAGTGCAGAAGGTAGTGTGATAACCCATGTGGTATGGTCATGGTGCAGAAGGTACTGTGATAACCCATGTGGCTTGGTCACAGTGCATACGGTATCGCGCTAACAAATGTGGCTTGGTTAGGACGCAGGAGGTAGTGTGATAACCCATGCGGCTTGGTCAGTGTGCAGAAGGTAGTTCGGTAACCCTTGTGGCTTGGTCGCAGTGCATACGGTATCGCGCTAACAAACGTGGCTTGGTCAGGGCGCAGAAGGTAGTGTGATAACCTATGTGGCTTGGTCAGGGTGCAGAAGGTAGTATGGTAACCCATGTGGCTAGGTACCAGTGAAGAGTGTGTTGTGATCAAACTTGTGGCTTGGTCAAGAACAGAAGGTAATGTGATAACACGTGTGGCTCGGTCAGCGGACAGCAGGTATTGCAATAGCTCATGTGGCTCGATCAGAGCGAGCAAGGTAGAGTGATGACCCCTGTGGCCTGATGAGGGTTGATAAGGTAGTGCGATAGCTCATGTGGCTTGGTCAGATTCATATAACAATTATTGTGACTTTGGCCGTTTATTTCAGCATGGCTATCCTTAACACGGTATGGACATTGCTCTTGCACAAACACTGCACAAGAGACTTCCCGTAATGTTAGCAATACACATTATGTTACCCTTAGACTTTAAATTTAATAACCATTATTCAGATTGCCAATATTTCAAACGGGCGTTTCGACGTTATCAAGTTGTGTGTGCGGCAGTTAAACCACAGAGGCAGGGAGGAAAACCCAGGAAGTTGGATGAGATGTCCACGCTTGACATGAGATCTGGGAGTTCCACGTCACTGGATTAAACGGCGCAAGTCACTGGATCCACGGTGCCGATGTTGCAATTAAAAGGGAACATGCCATCTCCACACATGCCATACAGAGGCTGGAAGTTGTAGTAATCGTTGATAGTTATGGTAGCCTGGTCGTGGCCGCTGTTGTTGCCCCCCGCGCCTGTCTCGCAGTAGGTGACTGACCCCTCGCAGGAGCCGTCATATAGTCCAAAATCAATGATCCAACACCCGGAAGGATCGGTGGTCAGGCAGAAGTACCAAATCGGTCCCGTCTCGTAACATCCGCCAGTCGTTACAGTGGACTGAAAGATATGTTATCGAACGTATACAACGGTGTACTTTTCTCACATGGATTCACTGTCTGTGAAACATGGATATATCTATAGCACATTTATTATTACGTATATTTACAGATTGGTACATTTCACGCCTACAGTTTTCATGGTATATGAAATGGTACCTTTTCTCGCCTTTAGAATGGCAGTCCCTTTCGTGAAGACTCGACGCACGAAATAAACGCAATCATGAACTTGACCACATTAATAGCTATGTAAATATTGAGTTTATGAGCGAGAGATATAACGCAACAACGCGTATTACTATGAGTTTGTTATTGGTAACTTAACGGGGATTGTTATCTTACTGCATTCATGTAAAACACTGATGGCATGACTGATAAACGAATACACAAAATTGGATCGTGGCGGCACAAGTATAGCTGCATTTATTCGCGGACTGTTGATAACGTACATACAGTCACGGAATAGATATCACCTCACTTAATAAAGTGACGTGATTAAGTGAATTACTCGCTTAAAAACTTACACTAATTTTATTTTCGCAAAGTTATATATTATTGTTTTTGTATGTATCTTTACTATTATCGCCTCAAGCTATTTTCATTGATGTGCAGCAGCGCACAATAATATCACGAAGCCCTACTCACATTCACGGACAAAAGTAATAAGATGACAATTTAAAGCAAAATAGGCTCATATATTTGGCAAATATCAGGTGTGACAAATAAGTCAACTGCTACAAATCTGCCAAGATGGCCAAAATGGTACAGACAACTCACGCTCATTGCCCGGCCGCTCACTTTGACCGTTCCCTGATCCTGTGACACCTTAAACTTCCTTTCGAACAGTGACGGATTATTTCCGTGGACTCCAAATTCAACAGACATCCATTTAATTCTTTGGGCTGCGGGGAAGTTTGGGTCGTTTGGGTCCTCCCGTGTCCTAATCACGATTTTGAACTAGAACATGGAAAAAGTAAAATACACAATCGCATGAAAGCACGGTGTTCTTCCTTGGCGCGCGAAATAGTTTATCTCATGATGTACTCGCATAAGCGTACCAAGTACACTATGTTTTAGAAAAGATGGTTTACATGTTGACTAACTAGCCAGTCCCGCATCTCAGTTGGCGTACAGTTTCCACTCAAGACGACTGTCTGGGACACACAGGGTGCAGGAGGGGGCTCTTTCAAGTTGTACGTGCAAATCGTACGTTTACATTCACAAACTTTCCAATAGATCAAACTTCTTGCCTTGTTAATTCTCATAAATACAGATGTCGAAATTGTCACACTTGTACAGTTATTAACGTTGCATCAGTAGTATCAAACAGTAAATTATGTTCCACATTCTTTATCACTAAAACCACTTATAATCCAGCACTAAAGCACAGTGTAAACTACTGCCATCTTAATATATATAATATATATAATTGACCTTAATATATCTGCATTTGAGTTAAACCAATATCGACCAGTTTACTGGTCTGATAGTAATATTTCCAAATAGCCTGTGTCACGGATTCATGAGTTATGATTTTGAGTTATCGATGTCGGTTTCACCTGTGTCAAGGAGTGCCACAGTTGGCCAAGTAATTAAGTTGTGTGAGCGTTCTAGATGTCAGCATCTGGGAAGGTCTAATTGCGTGACTGTGTACGAGTTAATTTTAGTGTCTTTGGTTAATTGCAGTAGAGA